>JAXGGA010010184.1:0-48010 GCA_038373865.1 Uloborus plumipes
CATAATAGCAAAAGAAAGAATAACTACATGCTTGGCACTCATTAAATAACTTGAGCCTATGTGACTATTGAAGTAATGCATCTTATCTCCTATAATTGGGGAATGTTTATTAACTGCCGAATAAGTATCAATAGAAGTCAAATCACTCGTTTCGCCAATTTCATTAGTTTAAGATAAAATTTGATAAGAAAAACTATTAAAACACTATTTGATAACAACTAGATGAGTATTAAAACTTATAATCTTAACTTAACGTATGCGTATTTAAAAATCTCTTTTTTAGAATTTTCAATTAAATTTACAACACTAGGAGCAATAAAATGTCGAAATGGTTGTCAAAGAAGTTAAGACATTAAATTTAATTACTATTTTTCAAGAAAAATAAACTTTGGAAAAGGTATTTTTACTCAAAACAGTTAAATTGTCGCTGTATTTAAATAAGTTAATTTAGTTTTAATGTGATGAACCCATATTAAGAATGAAAAGCTACATTAAGTATGTGGCCGACTACTGGATAAATCATCCAAACTGCTTAGAACCAGTGGTCGGCCTACCATGGCCGACTATTGGAAATGCAGAAGAATTCTGTACCCAGTAGTCGGCCACCCCTTTAAAAAATAATCGAGTCTAACCAGGAGTTCGCTCTTTCATTGAAACATTATGATAGACATTCCATTAAGATAATAATCACTCAAATTTACAGTAGAATTAAATTAACAAGTGTAATTGGCCATTTTAAGAAGACGTGTCCTCTTAGCTGAAAAATAAGCAGAATCGCAATCTTGGATGACGGGCACACCATTCAAAATGAAATGACTCATTACTCATTCAAAAAAAGTACCCAAAACTTAACTGCCACTGGTTGATGATTGAGGATACGTACATGAATGTGTGAATGCGCCATATCTGATTTTGAATTTAAAATGTACTATTTATGAGGAGTTTTATGTCATTGTGGCCGACTACTGGAGACTGGCCGACTACTGGAGCACTTACCCTATATAGTGGAATACACACACAATATTGGGTTAACACAATATTTAATTAATTCAGCAGCAGGATCTTATAAATTTCTGCGATGAAAGTAATAAAAATTAGCTCACTTCTTGATGCGTAATACTAGTAACTAGTTACTAGTTGTTAACTGCGTAATAATCAGTGTAACAGAAAACTCAAGTGTGTACTTTTCCGTTAAAGTTAAAGCCTTTCAAAGTAAGATAAGCACTTTTTCCGTCTAAGAGCACTTGTTGGCTCATTTTCAGTTTTTGCGATTTTCTATTTGCTTCTTTGCTATTGAAAACTAAAGATTTTGTTGGCGGGATTCGACACCTTCAATTTCTAAGTTCTATCGTTGCTACTGTCTGTTTGCGTTTTGTGCGCCTGGCAGCCACGGACGCTTCCATCTGAAAAAGGGGAGTTAGGTTTTGGATGCGCACTACCCGATGCCTTCAGCTTTTGTTCGCTTACTACTTCCTCGTTGCTTTTTCCTCCATTTCGAGAAAGTCCGAAGAGACTTGGCGCGTGCGCAGATGCAGCGGAGGTTGTACGAAAAAATTTTAGACAGCATGCACTTGTAGCTATCGCCAATCGCTCGAAGCAATTTTCCTATTGTCGGCAAGGCAGAAAGTAAATATGTCTCCATACCAAATGACGTACCTTTAACGACAAAGTACCCTCAAATAATTACTGTTTTTTTTTAATGCAATTATACGCTGAACTGATTTATTTTTCTTTTCAGTGCACTTGCTTGTGGAAAATTTACTACGTAAGTATTCAATATGCACTGTATTGGTTATTTTCTCTATTAATTTCTCTCTTTTAATCTCTTATCTTATTACCTGGAGAAAATGAGATAAGTTGGGTCAATTAAAAAAACACACATTGAGTTGAAAAGTAACCTCAGATGGATTTTTAAAAAGTGTACAAAGATGGTTCCGACATTTTTTTTCTTTTGTTTTGTTGCTCAAATTTTTGTCAAGAATTAATTTAATTATTTTAATTAGAAACATGCAGTTGTATTTCTTATTTTTTTAAACATATGTACCTATTTCAAAGTACCAACTGTCATTTAAAATACAAAAAAAAAAGGGAAAATGTTTGCTGTGTTAGTGTTTAAAATGAGGAAGCATAGGTTTTTCTTTTAAAGGTTAATAGATTATGCTGCAAAGAATAGTCATAAATACAACCTGCAAAATTTAACATATTAATTGTTGTTTTAATGTTTATCGTGTAAATTGTTTGCATTTTGTTCTCAAAGTTATAGTTATTAATGACTTTTGGTGTTTTGTTTAGATTAAACGTGGTATATATGCTAAAAGAGCATGAGGTAAATCCCCTTGAAAAATCATCTTGAAAGTTTATTGTTCGAAGGAACTGCACTTATAAATTGCATCCAATAAACGCTAGATGCCGCTCTAGCTAACAGGTGCAAAGGAGAAAAATGAAAGAGGAAAAAAAATTGAGAACTTTTGTACCAGTTTTTTGGTCATCCACCTACATTTTATCTGCATTTGGAAACATAATTAGTATAATAGTAAATAAAAAGTAAACAAGATAAAGAAAATGGTTTATGCTGTGGGTTCGTATGTATAATAGCAAAATTTGGTAGCATGATTAGAAGTCAGATCCAGTTTTTAATTGCTGTAGTAATTTTTGACTCATCATTTTTGATTTCAGTTTCTGAATCCTAGTATTAATTTTGAATCACGTCTGATTAACTTATAAAGAATAGAACTGAAAATCTACTAGCCTAGAAACTAGGAAAACGTTCTCTAAATTTTTTATTGCTGAATGTTGGAGATATTGTGTGTATTCATTTATTACTGAAAATTACTATTTTAATTGATTAAATCGTCGTTTAAAATTAACATAAAATGTGCCTATTCTTACAGGCAAATGAAGGAAGTGGTACGTCAGTTTTCAAATGATGACAGGTGTGGTGTACATCAGATGCTACTTGGCGTGAGAGAGGAAAAAGAAGGTTGGTTCCATCTGTATTGTCCGGGCAACCTAGCCTGCGACGACGAAGGAGACTTGTGGAGTGCTATGGTAAGTTTCGTTTATGACGTAGGATGTGACGTAACGGTTTCACTCATAACTCAGATAGTTCATTATCGTCATTGAATTTACTCCGAATTTAAACATTTTTGAGGCGATTTTTTTTTCTTTATTGTGGGAATTTCACCTTCAAATTTACACTGCGAAAAATAATCTGTATTTTAGCAGTGTAATACTGGAAACCGAGGTTCCTGTATAAAACTAAAAAGCACAGTAATAAAAAGTACAACTGCTTATTTTACAGTAAAAACTGCAAAATGGCTAATTGTACAGTTTGTTACTGTGCGTTTTATAGTTTTAAACTGGGACCTATGCTGCCAGTATTATAATGTAAAAACAAGTTTATTTTTTGCATTCTAATAACTAACATGGAAACTGTTTTATTAATGCGTAAAACTTAAGTTTCAATGAATGCATTTGCAATGTGTATATTTTTTGTTTTAATTAGGGACGTGAATAAAAGTATTTGATTAGAATTATACTTACTCATCTATCAGTCTACACATCAATATTACAAGCCCTCACCTCCCCTATAATACGAACCTCCTTTCCCTTTGAAACGTAATAAATATTATATACAATACAAGTACAAATGCTCCGACCAGCAGCAGGCTCTGGGCCCAGCTGGGCTGGTTCTAGTCAAATTATAGTCCCCAACGAAGATCAATGGCCCTTTTTAAGCTAGCTACTCCCCTTGCTTCTTACGAGGGAACTAACCTGGACAAGACTCGTGAGATGCAAGGGACCTTGCTTCTTCGAGGGTTAACCTGAAATTCTTTGAATTTCCAGGTTAGCCTGAGATGTAAACAGCTTAAAGCAAGGACCCCCTTGTGCTGCTTTTCGTGCAAAAATCTAACCAGGTAACATCTTTCATTTTGATAAATTTAAAAACCTCAATCTTGTCCCATTTGATTATTTATGGATGACCACTAAATAAGATTAAAATTGTTGTAAGATCAATTTCATATCAAAATGATTCTGTTTCTTTTTTAAAGCTGGGCAAGCTGATATCCTGCTGCTACAAGCGTCGCAAGTTCTTGCTCTCCCTGACCAAGAACCTGGGTCCGTGCATGCTGCGCGCACTGCGGGACGACGAGATCTGCCAGCGCACTCTGTGCGCCCTGCTGGAGATGGACGTGCTGGACAGCAGGGATCTGCAGCTGCAGCTGATCACCACGCTGCAGAGCACGCCGAGTGGTAAGACGCACTACGCTGAGCTGTGCGACAAGCAAATGCACCTGAGACAGCTGGTGAGTAGGAAACAGAATCTAAGTTCATATTACAGTTTTTGTGTAAGATAGTAGTTTTTTAGTAAAATTTTGGCACAAAAAAGTTTGATATCAGGGGGACTGGAAAGTAATGTTCTTTTTTTCAAGCAAATTAATTTATAAAAGTTTTTATTTTAAATCAACGATGTAATTATCCTCGTTATCAAGGGCTTTTTGCCATTCAGAGGTAAATTTTAAATACCCAGATAGATTTTAAAAAATATTGATTTTTGGAGCAAAATATCTTGTAATGGTATTTTAGATATTATACAAGCCCAATTTTCAAGTTTTTGTGCAATAGAAAATTTTTTAGCGATTGGAAGAGAAGGAAATCCGACTTCTTCACCTATAATACTCACCCAACATTGCATCTTCTGATTTCCCTTTATAAAGATCTATATATGAAAAAAAACTTGAAAATTCACCTTGTATTCAAGATATTTTGCTCCAAAAAATCAAGATTTTAAAAATCTATCCGGTATTTAAAATTTACTACTATATGGCAAAAGCCCCTTGATAACGAGGATAATTAAATCGTTGATTTAAAATAAAAACTTTTAACAATTGATTTTGTTTGAAAAAAATGACATTACTTTCCGATTCTCCTAATAATTGATGAATGAAAATGTTACGTACCACATCTTTGAATGCCATAAAGGTAATTTCAGATGAAACATACATTAAAAAACTTGACTTTTTCACGAGAAAAATTTTCTCTGTTTGTCTCCAATGGCTTAAATGATTCTGCAATGCTGTAAATTGCAATAAAATCCGTTCATTATTATGAAAATTTCTGAACTACAATAATACATTTTTATAGTTATGAATGGGACGACCAGAGATATTTTAAGAGTTGCTTTCTAGGCATGGAAATACTCTTTAACATATTTTAAAAGAGTGAAATTCATTTTGAAGCTGTTTAATATACGATTACAGTATAAGATCATAGTAATTTTGATCAATTCCACACACAAGAGCAAAATATAAAGAAAAAGATGAAATAACAAAACGGCAGGGTATTTTTTTGATTTTGATTTTTTGAATGTCTAACAAATTTTAAAACATAACAGAACAGTTAAATCGATATTTTTTAAAAAATCTAACTACTTCTTTTTTCTTTTCCCTTAATGATGCTAAATTTATATTTAAAAAACAAAGCGGCAAATGGCTCGTGTCTAAATTTTTGAAATGTAAAATATAAATTAATCTAATCTTATTCACAAACATAATTATTGGTTTTCCGCATCTTTCTCACTCATGACAATTTCTATAAAACTTATAACTATTAATTTTCCATAGACATTGATGCTACTTTAGCCCGCTTACTTTCTCAAATTTCTATGTGTTTCGAAGATGAAGTTCAATCAATAAAGTAATTGAAGTTAAAGTTAACGAAATAATTTTTAAAAAGTCAATTTGAGCGAAAGAATTCCAATAAATAAAACTTGCGTGTTCAGCTCTTTCTTAAAAGAAGCAAACTTTAAATAGGATGAAAGCATTCGTGTTGTTTTATGTGTTTTGCAACATTATGGATAATTTACTAATTATACTCTTTTTCAAAAAAAAAAAAAAAACATAGCTTTAAAATTTGAGGTTTGAAAACAAAATGTTTTGTTTCATAACAAAGTAATGTTTTTTTCCCTCCTAGCAACAAAAAGGTGGCCCAAAGAAACTTGCATTGCCTTCCAAATCCACTGTACGTATATTTTCTCTTTGTCGTTATTATTTCTTTCACTTTTTTTTTTTTTGGTGAAGGGCGGCGTAATCCATAGAAATGTTTACGTAACTTTCAAACAAATTTTACGAAATATCAACCTTTTTTGACATTTTACTGCTAAAACAATTGAAGATTATATTGAATAGTTAAAATTATATTCAGGGTATTATATGAGAGTTATTATAAGAAAAATGTGACTATTCCAGTTTAGCAAGCACTAACTCTTTCAACGCTCATATTTTTATTAAAGTAGGAAATTCTAAAAGTTAAAATTATCCTATTTCCCAAAATAGAATACTGCACTTTTTTTCATCAGCTCGTTTATGGCTTTTCGTAAATTATGACACCTACTGGCGAATAAAATACCCTAAGAATGTTAAATTTGGAGGAAATGTTGGCGCCAAACATTACTCCAAAATTCCCCTATACTCTCAAGTAGCATAATCTGAAATATTTTTGTAAGAAATTTGTTTAACTTATCTCTTGACTAACCGTTTATTTTGAGTGAAAGTATAGTTTAATCAATTTTAAGAAACTTGCGGAATGTTCCATGAAGGTAAACTACAAGACGCATTTAATGATCCTTTCTGTAAATGCCTAACTTTCAACATTATATATGCTAAAAATGGAAACTAAAATGAGGACTTGATATTAAATGCTTCAGAGTGATTCAACACGTAAAATATTGATTCCAAAGAAAAATTTTCAAAAAGTTTAAAAAAAAAAAAACACACACACACACACACACAAACACACAAACACACACACACACACACACACACACACACACACACACAGACACACACACAGACACACACACACACACACACACACACACACACACACACACACACAGACACACACACACACACACACACACACGCACACGCACACGCACACACACACACACACACACACACACACACACACACACACACACACACACACACACACACACACACACACACACACACACACACACACACACACACACACACACATACACACAAATGGTTCAATAGTATATCTTTAGATTTCTTCTGAGCTAAAATTATATATTCGCTGACTTCAGTTATGTTTTGTTTTAGGATGCTGACGTGTCACGTCTGCTAAACAGTGGTTCCTTTGGCGACTTAGAATGTCTTTCTCTAGCTTTCACCCAAGTGACCAGCGCATGCGCAGAAGAAATTATAAAATTATCGTCACTTCGATACCTCAATCTGTGGTCGACTCAGGTAATTTAGTACAACTTAAGCTGCTGTTCATTTGAATATGTTTTTTGAGTTTCATTACTTTTTTCGTTTTGTGTCCGTATGTGTTTTCAACCACTGCCATATAGTCTAAGAGCTAGCAGCGTTTTCGAGTAATTATTTTAAAACATCTGGCTTTTTAATATATCTTTCTCTATGCTTTTTTAAGTAGCATGCGGGGTGTCTGGCGGCAGAGAGTGGTTGCGTTTTTTACTGCGCATCACATTTTTACTGGTAAAAATTAAGGATTGCTTAACCATTTTGGGGCAATTAGAACCCTTAACCTATCGCAAGTATGTCATATAAGATATTAATAGAAACCTCTATTTCTAACCTTTGCAGTGGTTGTTCTATTTTACTACAATTAGAAAAGAAGTTACAGTCATTTGCATGTAAAAACTTTTGTTTGTTTTTTAGCACTTTTTAAGTTTTTTAACAGCTCTGTATTTCGTACAACTTTTGAAGTAGAAATCTAAAAAATGGTAGGATCACTTATCTTGTCATAAGCGTCTTCACACCAAATTTTACTGAATTTGGAACTGGTGAGGTCAAACACCTTTTTTTCTTTTTTGATTGAGATTTGACGTGGAATTATCCTAAAATGATTTTAAAATCACTATATTTACCAGTACAAGTGTGATGCGCAGTAAAAAACGCAATCCCTGGCAGCCAGACAACCCGTATGCTTCTCGGAAGAGCATAGGGAAAGATATATCAAAGAGTCAGACGTCTTAAAATTGTTATTTTTTCGACGTTGGACCAATATATTAGTGACGTCATTCTTCCCTTCTAGTTCGGAGACTCCGGATTGCGCCTTTTATCCGAGCATCTTCCCAACCTACAAGTGCTCAATCTTTGTGAGACTAGAGTCACGGATGGTGGATTGACCGCCCTCACAGGTATAAATCAGTTAATCAAATCAACCGCAATTAATTTACGGAAATGGACTTAAATTGCATGAAACACAATCGGCACAAAAGATCAGCAATCATTTGATTTTAATACTCTAAAAACTTGAAAAATAAAAAATAAAAATCATCTTCTCACTGCGCTGCACGTAAATTAAAAAAACGCGTTTTTGATTTCCCGGTCTTAAAATTTCAGAATAAAGATGCTCATTTTCAGAATAAAGATCTTTATGCTTATTTTTCCTAATTGCTTCAATAGAATCTTTTTTTTTTTGTTTGCATTTACATGCAATTCTAACATTTCAAAAAGGCACAAACTGATGTTAATTGAAAAAAAAAAAAACTGCAGATTAAAAGAAATCGCTTCGTGCAAGTTATTTTTTCGCAAAACTAAGGGCCATGCTCCACATCAGCGTAAAACGCGATCGAAACTGAAGGCAGAAACCGAAAATCCAGGTACTTTCCATAGGAACACCATTGAATCCATTTTACGCTTCTGCCTATTTTTTCTGCTTTACGTCGATGTGGAGCAGGGCCCTCGAGGGCCATGGTGTTCCTATGGAAAGTACCTGGATTTTCGGTTTCTGCCTTCAGTTTCGGTCGCGTTTTACGCTGATGTGGAGCATGGTCCTTACTTTTGTAATGCTTCTGTCATTCGCATTGCATCAATCGTGGGAATGTTTCCTGTACTGTTACTAAAATAATCAGTGTTGCATTCAAAAAATGAATAAACAAAAGAGATGCATATGTTTCAAATTGAAAATCAAAAGCAACAATAGAAATTTTGATATAAATCTGTAGAGTAGCCCGCAAAAGCGAGGAAAAGTGTTATAGTTGAAACAGCATTTGGGTGTCTTACATAATATGCTTTACTGAAAACTCTTGTAAATGAATCAAATTAAATTAGAAATAGAGGTTTTTTTTATTTTCTGTAAGAGTATTTTCCATGGAAACTATCTCTAGTAGTTATTTTAGTACTTTTAATCATCAAATATTTCTCTGGTTATACATAATAAAATGTATTCAATATTTCAACTAAACCTAAACTGATTAAACACATTTACTTCAATTGTTTCCTAATTTAATTGCTTAAGGAAAGACCAGGTCAATTTAAAATCAGAAGATGAATCAAGAGATTGCGGTGTTTTCGTAAAAAAATACAAGATATTTTAAAATCAATAACTTTTTCGCGAAATGCAAGAAAATAGTATGAAATACACAACGTTCGTAAAGCAAAATACCATATATTAATACATTTTGGAAGAGAATTACCCTAACTGTGCGATAGTTGAAAACCCAACCGTACTTATTTAAAAAATATACAAAAGTTTTGGATACAGAATTAATTTTTCTAAGATCCTCTAAAAGAATTTTTAAACAACTCTTTGTTTTCCGGAACTTTCGATTTACCAAAAAAGCCCCGGTCCCGATCTCTTGTCCAGCACCGTTGAACGGTTCTATTTCAAAAAGGGGTGACAGCTTGGTTAAAAAAAATGCACCATGGTAGCATTTCTGCTTAGCCTGATATTATTTTATTTTTCTGGAACTGATAAGGAACGGGAGTAAATTAAAAAGAAAAAAAAACACCAGCACAAACCAATAGTCCGTGGAGTTAGTGCAAACATATTTCACTTCCGGATACCAGTCTGAAATTTTGTGTGGGGCTTAAATTCACATAGGAGGACAAAAAAACGCCGGGAGACACTTGATCGGAGGTCAAGGTCATTCCGTGATGACGTCATCAAAATGGCCGCTTTTACAGGTAAATACGTTTCTTTAACTGCTTAAAACTCCATCATAGATTGAAATATTGCAAAGCTCAAATGTACCATCTGAAAGCTCTTTAAAAGAGCTATTTAGAGAGATTTAATTTTTCTTTCTGAGGTCAAGTTCTCACCTGTAATGACGTCATCAAAATGGCCGCTTTTACAGGTAAATACGTTTGTTTAACTCCCCCTAAAACTCCATCATAGATTCAAATATTGCAAAACTCAAACATATCATCTGAAAGCTCTTTAAAAGAGCTATTTAGAAAAGTTTAATTTTTCTTTCTGAGGTCAAGGTCCCATCTGTAATGACGTCATCAAAATGGCCGCTTTTACAGGTAACTACGTTTGTTTAACTCCCCCTAAAACTCCATCATATATTCAAATATTGCAAAACTCAAATATATCATCTGAAAGCTCTTTAAAAAAGCTATTTAGAAAGATTTAATTTTTCTTTCTAAGGTCAAGGGCCCACCTGTGATGACGTCATCAAAATGGCCAATTTTACATGTAAATACGTTTGTTTAACTTCCCCTAAAATTCCATCATATATTTAAATATTTCAAAACTCAACTATATCATCTGAAAGCGCTTTAAAAGATCTATTTATAAAGATATAATTTTTCTTTCTGAGGTCAAGGGTTCACCTGTGATGACGTCATCAAAATGGCCGCTTTTGCAGGTAAATACGTTCGTTTAGTTGCTTAAACTCCATCATAGATTGAAATATTGCAAAACTCAAAGGTATCATCTGAAAGCTCTTTAAAATAGCTATTTAGAAATATTTAATTTTTCTTTCTGAGGTCAAGGGCCCACCTGTAATGACGTCATCAAAATGGCCGCTTTTAAAGGTAAATACGTTTGTTTAACTCTCCCTAAAATTCCATCATATATTTAAATATTTCAAAACTCAACTATATCATCTGAAAGCGCTTTAAACGATCTATTTATAAAGATATAATTTTTCTTTCTGAGGTCAAGGGTTCACCTGTGATGACGTCATCAAAATGGCCGCTTTTAAAGGTAAATACGTTCGTTTAACTGCTTAAAACTCCATCATGGATTCAATTATTGCAAAACTCAAATACATCATGTGAAAGCTCTTTAAAAGAGCTATTTAGAAAGACTTATTTTTTCTTTCTAAGGTCAAGGGCCCACCTGTAATGACGTCATCAAAATGGCCGCTTTTACAGGTAAATACGTTTGTTTGACTCCCCCTAAAACTCCATCATAGATTCAAATATTGCAAAACTCAAATATATCATTTGAAACCTCTTTAAAAGAGCTATCTGGAAAAATTTAATTTTTCTTTCTAAGGTCAAGGGCCCAACTGTGATGACGTCATCAAAATGGCCGCTTTTACATGTAAATACGTTTGTTTAACTCCCCCTAAAACTCCATCATAGATTCAACTATTACAAAGCTCAAATATATCATCTGAAAGCTCTTTAAAAAAGCTATTTAGAAAGATTTAATTTTTCTTTCTAAGGTCAAGGGCCCACCTGTGATGACGTCATCAAAATGGCCGCTTTTACAGGTAAATACGTTTGTTTAACTCCCCCTAAAACTCCATCATAGATTCAACTATTGCAAAACTCAGCTATATCATCTAAAAGCTCTTTAAAAGAGCTATCTAGACATATTTAATTTTTCTTTCTGAGGTCAAGGTCCCACCTGTAATGACGTCATCAAAATGGCCGCTTTTACAGGTAAATACGTTTGTTTAACTCCCCTAAAACTCCCTCATCGATTCAAATGCTGCAAAACTCAAATATATCATCTGAAAGCTCTTTAAAAGAGCTATTTAGAAAAATGTAATTTTTCTTTCTGAGGTCAAGGTCCCACCTGTAATGACGTCATCAAAATAGCCTCAAATGACGTCATCACAGGTGGGCCCTTGACCTTAGAAATAAAAATTAAATATTTCTAGATAGCTCTTTTAAAGAGCTTTTAGATGATATATTTGAGTTTTGCAATATTTGAATCTATGATGGAGTTTTAGGGCGAGTTAAACAAACGTATTTACCTGTAAAAGCGGCCATTTTGATGACGTCAGTACAGGTGGGACCTTGACCTCAGAAAGAAAAATTAAAGCTTTATAAATAGCTCTTTTAAAGAGCTTTCAGATGATATATTTGAGTTTTGCAATATTTGTATCTATGATAGAGTTTTAAGCAGTTAAACGAACGTATTTACTTGTAAAAGCGGCCATTTTGATGACGTCATCACAGGTGAGCCCTTGACCTCAGAAAGAAAAATTAAATCTTTCTAAATAGATCTTTTAAAGCGCTTTCAGATGATATAGTTGAGTTTTGAAATATTTAAATCTATGATGGAGTTTTAGGGGGAGTTAAACAAACGTATTTACCTTTAAAAGCGGCCATTTTGATGACGTCATTACAGGTGGGCCCTTAATCTCAGAAAGAAAAATTAAATATTTCTAAATAGCTATTTTAAAGAGCTTTCAGATGATACCTCTGAGTTTTGCAATATTTTAATCTATGATGGAGTTTAAGCAATTAAACGAACGTATTTACCTGTAAAAGCGGCCATCTTGATGACGTCATCACGGGAGTTCATGACCCCTGATCAAGTGTCTCCCGGCGGTTTTTTGTTCTTATATATGTACCTAAGCTCTGTACCAAATTTCACACTGGTATCCGGAAGTGAAATATTTAGGCTGTTTTTGTCGCTAACTCCACAGACTACAACAGGTCAAATAAAGAAACCCAACGAAAAACAAAGCAAAATCTTCTCACATTCCTTATCTTTCTTATCACCATCACCCCTATTTTGACAAAATCAGTAGAGACCTGAAGCATGCGCAAAAGCGTCTGAGGTCGCCGGAAAAAAACATCAAACTGTACTGAGGTTCTGCTGTGTTTGAGAATTAAAACAAAACCACATTGAAAGTGTGTTATCAAATTTCGTTTTGTCCTATTGCACACTGAGAATGGGAGGGGCACATCTTTTTTTCTTAGTCTATTGTAATTTAATGCTAATTCAATTTAAAATGTGCCCCTTTCATTCTCGGTGTGCGATATATTCTTAGAAAGTTAATAATTGTTTTTCATTTTCTCCTCTAGCAATGAAGAGCTTAAGAAAACTGAATTTAAATAGTACGAGTCTAACTCCAGAGACGTTTGAAGGACTTAAGGTAACGTTCGTTCTTACTTAACTAGAGACACAATCTTTAACATGCAATTAAACACTGTTACAGATATGAATATAAATGGCAACTTTAAATAACTCAATGTTCACAATTCGAGCATAATGATTAGTTTCATTCGCTGGATAATTACGGGTTACGCGTGCAACTTTGCATGTAAGATCCATCAAATTAATTATCCTATGTCTATAAAGAGCACAAAGGTGTCCTGATGGTTTTTTGCTGTCCATATATTTTCCAAAAGAGGGTTCGGGCACAGGTGTTGTGCCTGACATTTTGATAGATATGGAACGTTTTGATAGTTTGTTTTTTGGTTTCTTTTACATCTGGGATCTGAATATCAATCGGTGAGAATAACAATTCTGCTATTTGATGTTTTTGGAAAAGCAGAGGAAAAGTCGTTTGTGTGAAAAATGTAATACTCATCGGATTTTTCGTATGTGTTTTTGATTCAGTTACAGATCGATTCCTGATTCAGTTCAGAATAAAAGATTATTCAATAATTAAGCTGAAGAGATAAAATTAAAATGCCGAATATTCTATAAAGTATACTCTATAATGTATATTCTCTAATATATATTCCATTATGTCTATTCAATAATGTATATTCCATGATGTATAGTTTATAACTGGATATTAATTAGTATGAGTAACTTTAACAATTCTGCAACATGATCGTTTTTGGAAAAGCACGAAGAAAAATCGGTTGAGTGAAAAGTTAAATGCTCATCAGGTTTTTCGAAAGTGTATTTGATTCAGTTTCAGAACTGACGATGATTCAGTTATAGAATTGATGAGATGACATTTAATTATTGGCTAGTCGATAATGCACGTTTTATAATTGAATATCAGCAAGAACGTATAACTTTAAAACTGCGAAGTTTGTGTGAAAAAAAAAAGAGACTCTCATCTGATTTTTCGAATGCAATTACTATATTTGATTCAGTTATAGAACTAATGAGGTTAAATTTAATGATATAGTGTTCTATAATGTATATTCTATAACTGAATTTCAATTAACATGAATATATTTTAACATTTCAACAATTCAAACGTTTATCAAAAAATATAGAGAAAATCCATTGTTGGAAAAATTAAAATGCTCGTCGGGTTTTTCAAATGTATAACTTAATTTAACACATTATAGAGTGGATGATGATTCAGTTGAAGAATTCATGAAATTTAAAGAGATATTCAGTTAGCGAACACTCTAAACTTTTATTCTATTGCTGAATATTTCAGATTCCGCAATTAGATCGTTTATCAAAAACCATTAAGGAAAATAGGTGGTTTGAAATATTAAAGTTTTAATGGATTTTTTAATTACTGCCGTTAAAACTTCTTTAAAATGGTCTTTCAAGGTTGGAAATCAAAGCGTTAGAAAATGTAAGCAAAATCAAAAACAAATAAACCGGGAAAAGTTAGAAAGAAAGAAACAAAAAAGGATTTTGTTATCTGCTAGAAACTAGAAACGGAATACATGTAAATTAGCATGAATAAATTTAGCACTTCTGAAATCGAATCTTTTATCGAAAAGTATAAGGAAAAATCGATTGTGTAAAAAATTACCCATTCTTAAAATTTTCAGATGTTTTAAGAATCACTGTGGTAGACTTCCAGTGTTGGAAATAAAGTCGTTTTTAAAATATGAACAAGTCCTAATACGAAAAAATAAATAAACATACAAATGAAATTAAAGTTAATGAATTAATAAATAAAACGAAAAAAAAAGCAGTTGATACAATAATAATAATCAGCTGAAGAAAAAGATAGCAAAGAAAATGAGATTAAGAAGAAAATAACTTATTGCTCTCTCTGGATTTCTTACAAAACTGCTTGATACTTTGCAGTGTGCTTATTCAAAGTTGCATCGCGTAATGCAAAAAATAATAACTGCATTACAAAGAATGCTGCCCATTTTGTATTCTGTTAAAACTCCGGGTAACGCAAGAAAACGTTTATTAAAACGTAAACGCAATTAAGTAAACAAAAGCAAAAAGTAATAATAAAATGGATAAAAAAGTAAAAGTGTCGAGTTATTAGATTTTGTTGGGTGAGCGAACTTAATATGGATTTTATTTTATTTTATTTTATTTTGACCAGTGATACCTTCCGTTACACATTTCAAAAGTAAATAAGTAAAACTGAGACGAACATCAGAAGAGGGACTAACATCGAAGATAAAATTTTTCAAAGAGAAGACATAATTAAATCATTTTAAAATACCAAAGTTTTTGAATTCCTTAACGTTGTTTGTTGTTGATGTTTTGGGTATCTTGAACTAAAAAACATATTGTTAATTATTTCTTTTCTTTTTTAGAGGACACTTCCAGTGTTACAAGAGTGCGATGTGAGATACACAGACGCGTGGGGTTTTTAGACGACTAATTGAGCGTGTTATTATGAGCTTTTTTTCCAACTTCAAAATTATTGAAATACTTTTATTGGATGAAAGGAAACTCACTCTTGTTACTATTTCAAATCCATCGTGATATATACATGCATTCATATAAAATATTCATCAGAAACTATTATTTTCGAACTAACATACTAGATGGCGCCACAAAATCAAGACTAGAGAATATCGCCATGAAATGTTTTTTCCTCCGATTTAATGTCATCATTATAAGACTTTTCCATCGTGAATTTAAAGTGTGGTATAATATGAAAAAAGTAAATTGAAAAATGTTACTCACAGAACGTACAGGAGTTTTGCAAGCTGACTGAAGGTGATTACTTACGGAAGAATGCCTAGAGGATAAAGAAAAATAAAGAAAAGATTTTGTTCGAAATTGGAAAATTCTTCAATTAAAAGAAGATTTTAAATTTCGGTTTCTGTCAGATTATGTAATATTTTGAAAACTAATTAAAAATTTTAATACGCCTCAATTTTAGAAAATTTTGATACAAAAGCTATGAAATTTTACGAGCGTGAAGAAGGTGAAGTCATTTCTCATGTTGTAATTTTATGTTTTGTTTGGATGTGCATTTTTTTTTTTCAAGGATTCGAGTTTCAGATTAACTAAAAGAAATTTCTTTCAATAGTGATATAAACAAGGTGCAATTAAAGTAAATGAATTATATTCATAGAGGTAGGCATGGTTTGCTTAAAAAAATGGATCATTTCAAAATACTATGCATTCTAAAAAACAAGTAAAACGCGTTTGTGCAACAATGTAAAAATAGGCAGAACAAGGTAATAAATGCACAAATTAGCAGCAGTCTTTTGAAAATTTCACTTGAAAGAGCATACAAGTTATGTGCAAATAAAGCAATTAAATAAGTCATCCATTGTTCAACACTGTTGGGATTAAAATCCTCAAGATGATCCTAATTCCTTCATCATAGATTCCCCCCCTTTTTTCCTCAAAAAAGCGCTATCGCTTTCTTTCTTTTTCGTGATCTAATAAAATCATAGTCATGCGCACAGAATTTGGAAATTTAAAAAGTCACATATAACAGTTGTAGAAGCCTCATCTCAAATGCGATTCTCTTGGACTCAACATTTCTCCCGAAGCCCTTATTGGGGTTCTTCCTTCTAATTTGTGGTGTAAATAATTTCGTGCGTTGTCTTATATGTTAATAAAAAAGTCTAATCTCTCAAGGCAATTTGCACACTTTAGATACATATATTGATAATTTTTTTTTGTCAATTTATTAGTTACTTTTACTTTCAAAATCAAAAAGAACACAGTTTATGTTATGAAAGCAAATGTAGTTCAAAAAAAGATATTGCCATTATAAAAACTGAGGTAAATCACTAGGACAATAGCAAAATTAAGGACAAAACGTTTTGAGGGCATGAAGATCCTCCGCAATGATTCAGGACATGTATAGAATGCAGGCACTGCCCAAGCACCCAACTGGGCCCATAATACAGTGAACTGAACCCTCATTTATACACGCCTCAATTATGCGCCTTTTTACACTTATACGACGATTTTAATGGCCCCAGCACATTCCATAGCAAAATATTGATAGTATCATTCGTTTTTGCTTCGCTCTAAAGATTAATATTTCATTTATGCGCCGAATTTTTCGTAAAATGTTAAAATAATTACTTTCTTTAAAAAATAAGCATTTTTCTTCACTTTCATCTTCAATCTTTCGCCCTTATTGTTCACGGAAGACATTTTTTTCGCATGAACTAGAGCTCGGAGAGGGACAATTATCTCTCATACATCGTTTTAAAGGGAACAGTTTGCAATTAGGTATGCTACAATTTTTGTTTTTTCTTTATCATTATTGTTACGTTACAGTGATTGCCAAACCGTAGTAATGTGTCCCTTTTCTATTAAACATTCTTATTCATTTTCTCATTAGAGCCTATGTTGCGTTTTAGTCTTTTAAATAGACTTGTTCACTTATACGTCTCTCTCACTAATGCGCCTTCTTCCGCTGGTCCCTAGGGCCAACTCATAAGTGAGAGTTTACTGTACCTTTTTTGCTGCCCTTCCAGTGTTGGTGCCATTTTTTAAATTGACAATAACTGTAATCTGGACACTCTGTACTCGGAGAGAGTCATTGGCATTACCAAAACTGATTCGCACCTTTGGCAATACTTAATTTTTCTTTTTCATTTCATTTCCTTCTGTTTGTTTTTCTCCTTTGCACTTCGTCATACTCGACAACAACAAAAACAGAGGTAAAATCAAGTCAACGCATCATCTTACCGAAAATAAATTTCTTTTTCCAATATCTGAAATTCGAATCCTTTTTCTCATGAAATGTTCAAGCCATACCTTCAGAGGCAGCTAACTCGTTTTAGATTAGAGTATCAAGCATCCAATGTATGTTTTGCCGTTACTCATGTGCATTGTAACATCATCTCATTTTCATCTGCAGAGTGCGCCACAGCTCCAAATGAAGTGTGAGAAAATCAAAATGCATAATTGTGAGAAAAAGATATTAATTCCGCTGATATTTATAGTACACTGCTCAAAACAATTAGGGGATCACATGGTTTTAATAAAATTACTCAAAGATGTATACCACAATAAGTTGCATAAAATGAATCATCATTAATTTAAAGCCTACCAGGAAATGGAAGAAAAAATTTTATCTGCAAATCAAAGTTCATGACGTCAAAAACCGGAAAAATTAGATAAGGGTAGAAATCGGGATGTTGCAGAAACGTCTTGCTTCCCTAATTCTTTCGAGCAGTGTAGTACATTTCATTATTAAATATCGATACATTGTTAGTCAAAACATGAAAAAGAAAATCAGAAATTGGTTTTTGAGCAACCGACCGTTGATGATAAAATTCTTTCAAAAATTTGTTTATGTAGAACGTGAATCTACTTTTAGATAGTACATTGGCAGGAATGTTTATTTTAACTAGTATAATTCACATTTGATCAATCTTATTTCCAATTAAAAATTAACATAGAATGGAAGTAGGACCGTCATTTCAAACTTCTTCTGGGGGTTAAAAATTATGTTCTAAACCCGAAAACAATTTTTAGTACATTGATTTCTTTTCATCCAGGGCGGTTAATTGACCACTTTTGACCCCCCTAAGTGACTGGTCTCAATTGGAAGACTTCTGAAATAAGAAATATATTTTTCATTTTTAAGATTTATTTCTAATGCATAACAGCTGATCCTTCTTGCAAACTAACTAAGGGTCCTTTAAAGCAAGCTTGCAAGGTACGGTATTAACGTACTCTGATTGGCAAACCTCCATTCCAAAAATTTTCATCAATGGTCGGCTGCCCATTTAATTTCACTTCTATTGAAGTTTTTACGAAACATTTACATACCACACTCGCATTACTACTACCTACTTAGAGTTAGACCTGCATTCGCGAGAGAAGCATATGTAGAGCATGGAATATCCCAAGTTTCCTGCAAATTAAGGAATCATGTCGAGGCATGTTGATATCATAAACTGTACTTTATTACTAATAATGTAAATGGTATACGCTATGCGTGTTTTACTGGCACTCTGGATTTATGTGACATACAAAGTCGTTGAATATGAATTATAAATAGATGCACCACAATGTGAATTTGGTCACCATTTTTATTGCTTCTGTGTAGATTCGTATGAATAATTTTGAAAGTTATGGATTTGGTTTATTCGTGTGTCTTCTATTTTATGTTGAGCAAGTTGATGTCGTTTTGCGCCAGTAATTTTCCTATGTACTCATGGATACATTAATGTCGTTTATCTATGAATTAAACCTCATTCTTAACTTCAAATATGAGGAACTGACCTTTAAATAAAGATTCTGTGCAATATGGATTTAATAAAATATTGTATCTTCACAGTGGCAGATTTACTGGTTTGGGGGCCCGTTGTAATGGATTTTTGTGGCTCCTTCGCCTATCATAGAATTATGTGGAACATTATAATATGCAGTTTTTAAATTTTCTTTGGGGCCCATTTGGTCGTGAAAATCCCTCGCAATTGCAACAGTTGCAACATGGTAAATCCGCCACTTTATCTCCAGAACATTTAATAGGGCAAATAGGTTTACTAATAAAGGCTTTTACCATTGAGGAGGTATAAAGGTGGAGGGAGTGTAGTCTTCGATTCTTGAAACACAGATCTCAAGTCACGTGGCATATTTTAAAGTAAAGTATTGGAAGAAATCGGGTTTCTTTTACTTGTTTTACGCAAAACGTGTCTCTCATTCGTCGATGTTGAACCATGTGATTTGGGAACTCCTTTTCCTAAGCCAATTATTGGACTTGCTCCCTCCATTTACTAACATCTTCTCTAAGGGTTTACTAATAAAGGTTTTTGCAGCATAACTTTAATTTAGTGTGTGTAATTATTCGATGAGTGTATGAAACTTTGATATACTCACACGTGTGATCTAGATGGGACGTTGAAGATGAATATGAGCTTTTAATATTATCACACATGATTACTTAATAAACTATTGATATTTAAAGTAACCTTTTGATAAATTCACATATCGTCGCCTTAGAGCAACAGTAAGTTACAATCGAGTCTAGATAACTCGAAGTCTTATAACTCGAATATTCCTTAATCTCTAAGTGTTCTTTGGGTCCTCAGGCTCTTATAAATACGAATACAAATATGACGACCAACAACAGGCTCTGTGGTTAGTCCTGGTCAATTTACAGCCGCCAATAAAGATCAGTGGCCTTTTTAAAGCTATCTGCTCCCTTGCTCAGTACAGTCTCTTCTAGTAAGCTATTCCAAGGGCCCACTACCATATTAAAATTTTAGTTTTTCTCAATTTACTGGTTAGCTTGAGATTTGAATAGCTTAAAATAATGTCCTCTTGCCCTGATTTCTGTGTAAATCTTCAACCCAGTAACCTCTTTCATTTTGGTAAATTTAAATAAGTGAATCATGTCCCCTCTGAGAGATACTCTGGAGAATATTGTGAGAATCCTTCTGAGAATACTGTAGGACAATGGCGCACCCATGAGGGAGCTAAGTGGCATAAGCCCCTCCCAGAAGCATCTGAAGGAACCCTCTTGATGAAACCAAACTGCTTAAAATTGCGTCTTTTGGAAATTTACTGAGAAATAGCCCCAATTATCTTCTTAATTTTAATAAAAATAACTTTATTTTTTTTTCTTTAAGTCTTCAAATTCGAAAACTTCTGAAGAATGACCTTTTAGCCCCTCCCAGGAAATAACTCTGGGTGCGCCACTGCAACTACTTGCAGCTAGAACTAAATACTGTGAACTCTCACTTATACACCGCCTCATTTATACGTCTTTTTCACTTATACGACGATTTTAAATGGTCCCAACACATTCCATAGCAAAATAATGATAGTATCATTCGTTAATGCGTCGCTCTAAAGATAAATATTTCATTTATGCGACGAATTTTCCCTAAAATGTAAAAAGTTTAATTTATTTTCTTTAAAAAATAAGCATTTTTCTTCACTTTCCTCTTTAATCTTTCGCCTTTGTTGCTCGCGGAAGGCATTTTTTCCGCATGAACTAGAAAACGGAGAGGGACAATTATCTATTAAGCATCGTTTTAAAGGGAATAGTTTGTAATTAGGTTATGCTACAAATTTTTCTTTTTTCTTTATCATTCTGGTTACGCTACAGTAATTACCAAACCGTAGTAATATGTACCTTTTCTATAGAAACATTCTTATTCGTACTCTCATTAGAACCTATTTTGCGTTTGAGTCCTTTAAATAGGCTTGTTCACTTATAAGTCTCTCTCACTTATGCGCCTTTTTCTGTTGGTCCCTTGGGCCGGCGCATAAGTGAGAGGTTACTGTACCAATAACTCGGTCGGTCCCTAGGAACTTCGAGTTATTGAGACTTGACTGCATCTAATATTCTGAATAACAGTAGGATAGCCAGCCTACTGTTGCTCTGAAGCGACAATATGTTTTGTATACGTTAAGTATTGTAAATAAACATTTGTCTATATAGCACTTAAACAAATTAAAGCTATACCACGGAGTTATAGCGGAGGATTGGAAGAGGAAACGGACCACTTCATTTTAAAATTGGTTAGATTAGCACGACTTCACTGCTTACACGTTCTTGCTGATCCAACCTAATTCAAAATGAAGTCGTCCCTTTCCTGTTCCAGTCTACCCGCCATCTCGTAGTGGTCTAGCTGTGAAAACCATTTACATTGAAGATGAACCTTTGATAAGTTTGAAAATGATAAGGGAATAAGGGACAGTCTACAAATAATGTCACTCTTTTGATCTTGAAATTTGTTACATTGTAACAAAGGGAGAGAGGGGAGGGGAGTAAAAAAATTGAAAAGCTGTTGAATAATTATATGATACGCCACCGCTATAACAATACTGCGACCAACTGTTGCCAATAAAGTAGTCAGAAAAATAAAATTGTCTCTTTCGAAAGCAATATTTACTTTAATATCCATAGACAAACTTTTCCTTTGGCATGTCAAAAGTATGTCTCTCTTTGTCGCACTCTTCACCCAAGAATAATACAGTTATAGTCACTTACATACTGACTTTAAATTTGGCCATTGGTTTTCAACACGCTTATTTATGAGTACATACGATGTTCGCACGCGACTTACTTCTGAATACGGTATGTTCACATGCGACTTATGAGTACATGCAGTATGTTCATATACGCCTTGCTTATGAGTACATAAGATATGTTCATATGTGACTTACTTATGAGGACACGCATTACATTTATATGTGGATATTTGTTTTTAAAAATGTTTGTTGTGTCAAAAACACCTTTTAATATAAGTATGTGCTAGCAAGTTGCTTTCTTTTTTTGTTGCTTCAAATATTGGGTTAAAACTGAGACTCAAAAAATTGTTTCAGTATGTAACTTTTTATTTTATTTTCAATATATTTTATAACTATAGCGCAAATGTATTCATCGTTGTTTACTTTATATTTCTCAGGAATTATGTTTTATTTCAATTTTGGATGTGTACTGTGTTTCGTGAGAAGTAAAAAACATTTGTTTATAGTAAAATGTATTGAATTTTTTTGTAAACAGTTGATTGGATAACCACGTTTAAATTCCAGTTTTTAAATGCTAAAAGGAAATTATAAACCCATTAATGCCTGACATTTTTTTTCTAAAGATATTTTGTATACTGGTTACAAACAGTGTTTAATGGACAGGAAAAAAAAATATTACGTATTTTTTTTTTTTATTAAGGAAAGAAAAATCGTCCCTTAAAAGTTACGATAGACCCCAGAGGGTACATACGTTTTTTACTAAATTTTTTTTCTGCCTGCGATATAATATTTAAAAAGACATTTTATAAGAATAAATAAAATATGCAATTAACATAAACTAGGAAGATGGGAATGACTTTGAAAACTTAGCTTTTTTTTGGGGGGATTGTAAACGATTTAATTTTTGATAAAAATCATATTAAAACTGCTACAGAACACAATTTACAATGGTTATGTGCTGCAATCTGTTACTAACGAATTGAAACAATACCAAGGTACTAATTGAACGGTATTATTTAGTTGAAATGTACATTTTGGGGAAATTCAGACCCTTTTTTGGACCGTCCCTAAAAAGGGATGCTAGGTTAAAATGGGTTAAGAAAAAAATCAGCATAACATTTTCAGAGCTTTGCAGTTGTGTTATTTTGTTAAGTGTTTTGCATAATCGTGTTTCATGTTCTTGTGCTATTTTTTGCCCTTGCACAATTTTGTCCTTGCTCATGAAAATGCAGATTTCATCAGCAAGAGTGGAAAAAAAACAAAGAAATATTAAATTCCTTTTCAAATAAAGTGAATGATAAATAAAAAGTTTTAAAGAAACAACACTAAATTTTGTTTTTATATTAAATACAAAAAAAAAAATCATTTTATTATTACTATTTAATTTTGTTTTTCTAATTAATTTTCATTTAGGGCCATTTTTCATTTGTGTGTCCATTAAAAAAATAGAGTATGAAATTATTTAATCATTCAAGTCATCAACTAGGCCAAAAAAGGAGGGGGGGGGGATGGGATAGTTTACTCGTACACTTTTTGCAAAGAGCCATGAAATTTAATGCATTTTATATGCCGCAAAAAAAAGTTTACTTTTAGGTGTGAAATTTCAATGCCCTCACTGAATGAGATTTTTCTATTCTAATTCTTTTAGTAAAAGTACCATTTGACCCTCCTCAAAATAAAAAATATCTGTTACAAGTGAATGTAAATTAATATATAAATGTTATGCTAGATTAAACCTCAAATTTGACCCTATAAGGACCGCAAGCTTTGCAGTAGATTGTGGACTTTTTCATACATGCAGTACACTCCCGATTATCCGCGGAATTGGGTGGTACGGGTATCGCGGATAATCCGAAAAAGTATACAATAAAGGGTAAAGAAGATAAAAAATGTCCGTTGCTTAAAAATAATTGCCTTACACTTAAAACGTGATACGTACAAACAGTGACGATAGGTACAGGATAAAAAAATATTTGTATTTGAGGCTTTCAAGCATATAAAATCTACAGGGTGCCCAGAAATAAGTGACAAAATTTATATTCATGACTAGCTGCCAGGGCAGCTAGATTAGCTTCCTGTGGCATGTTGATGCATAAGTTCCCCCCTCTCTAACTTTTACCTCATTCTGAAGTTATATTATTTGATATAATTTAATGTTCATTCGATTTCAAGACATACCACGCACGTAGCCCGGCGTTGCACGGGCACTTCGTGCCCTGAAAGTAGTGAGAAAAAAATTTTATAAAAAGAAACTACTCCCCGCCAAGGCGGCTCGCTAACAGGCGCTTCACGCCTTTACTTTTTTCCTATATAAAAAAAATCATTCGAATTATTGAGATGCTTCGCGTCTTCAAGATGGTGAGGAACGTTTCAGTAAGTTCAGCTCGCTCAAAGGAGAAAAAGCAGACATTGATACTCAGTTTTTAATATAAGTAGATGGCTCTTCAACAAATGAATGTTTCAAAATATTACAAGTAGCTAGCGATAAAAATACTATGTAAGGGCCGAATTCAAGTGAAACACCATTGCAATCGCTTCGAAGCGATCGCAAATTGCAATTGCTACTGGAAGTTGAATTACATTAGAATCGCATCTCGTTGCGATTGTAACGTGTCCAGATTTAGGAATTTGCGATTGCATTGTTGAGTTGCGATCGTCCGCGTTTCACTTGAATTCCTGCCTAAGTCGCCCGCTTATGAGTTTCGTGTTTGATTTAGTTAAGCCTTCATTCAAAATTCGCATTATCATTTTTATTACTGTTTCATGGCAACCACGTTTTGCAATGCAACAATGGCTTTCATATTTAATCATTTATTAGGCTTAATCGCTTTAAATTTGACTACTTATTAATTGATATCTTCGCTAATTAAAATCGTATAATTATATGAATTGAAACTAATGAAGCTTGAAAAATTACCTATCTATCGGTACCTGGTTCGACTTTCAGTTCATTGGCGTTCAGGAGAAATAAGCGTGACATAGAAAGATAGAAAGATAGTTAGATACTCAGTTTTTAATATAAGTAGACTAGCTGCCAGGGCAGCTAGATTAGCTTCCTGCGGCATGTTGATGCATAACGTCCCCCCTCTCTAACTTTTACCTCATTCTGAAGTTTTATTTGATATAATTTAATGTTCATTCGATTTCAAGACGTACCACGAACGTGGCCCGGCGTTGCACGGGCACTTTGTGCCCTGAAAGTAGTGAGGAAAATGTCAAGAAACTACTCCCCGCCAAGGCGGCTCGCTAACAGGCGCTTCACGCCTTTACTTTTTTCCTGTATAAAAAAAATCATTCGAATTATTGAGATGCTTCGCGCCTTCAAGATGGTGAGGAAAGTTTCAGTAAGTTCAGCTCAGGCGCGGATCCAGAGTGGGGTCATGGGGATCATGACCCCCCCCCCTTAACCGACCAAATATAGCAAAAAATTGCATTTTTGGGACTTATTTTACGAAAAAACTGCCAAACCACCCCATTTTTGCACAAAAATTGCACTTTGACCCCCCCCTTTCCGAAAATGACCCCCTCCTTAACCAGAAGCTGGATCCGCCCTTGGTTCAGCTCGCTCAAAGGAGAAAAAGCAGACATTGATACTCAGTTTTTAATATAAGTAGATGGCTCTTCAACAAATGAATGTTTCAAAATATTACAAGTAGCTAGCAATAAAAATACTATGTAAGTCGCCCGCTTATGAGTTTCGTGTTTGATTTAGTTAAGCCTTCATTCAAAATTCTCATTTTCATTTTTATTATTGTTTCATGGCATGGCAACTACGTTTTGCAATGCAAGAATGGATTTCATATTTAATCATTTATTAGGCTTAATCGCTTTAAACTTGACTACTTATTAATTGATATCTTCGCTAATTAAAATCGTATAATTATATAGATTGAAACTAATGAAGCTTGAAAAATTACCTATCTATCGGTACCTGGTTCGACTTTCAGTTCATTGGCGTTCAGGAGAAAGAAGCGTGACATAGAAAGATAGTTAGAAAGAAAGATAGTTAGAAAGAAAGATAGTTAGAAAGAAAGATAGTTAGAAAGATACTCAGTTTTTAATATAAGTAGATGTTTCTTAGTGTTGGCAACACTTAACAGATTTAGTTTAATTCTATGAGCAATAGTGCGAACGATTCTTTGAATTAAAATCCGTTTCATTCTTTGCATTATCAAGATGGATGGAATTGTGATTAAAAAAATGAAGTACCGTAAAGTTGGGTTACTTGGACCCTAGGGGGTTACTTGAGCCCATTACAGTAAAATGATAAAATCTAGATTTGGTACTTATTAGTTGAAGACTTGCACGTAGTTCCTCGTTTCTCCTCTAGGTAGAAGCACTCTGCAATCTCTAATGCTAGTACCAAACCCAGATTTTATCATTTTACTGTGGGCTCAAGTAACCTCCTTGTGGGTCCAAGTAACCCGACTTTACGGTATTTAAATGTGTCAAAGAGATTAATTGAAAGAACTTAAAATTAGTTAAAGAAACAGGTAGTGTAGAAGTAAGGCAAAGTGGTGGAAAAAGCTTACGAATAAAAAAAGACTGCCTCTGTAGATGCGTGCCACTGCAGAAGCCTTTCCAAAAAGATTGTCATCCGTGGTTACAGTTAAAGGCGCAAGAATAGAAACCATTACTTAAACATTGATTAACAATGATGTTACTTTCATTTAACATTTATTTTATCACCATAGAAAAATTTGTATTACAGTAATAATTTTTTTTGAACCGTCAGTTATTTGTGGGCACCCTGTATAAAGAAGTGGTATTTACGATAACACCCAGGTAAAATAATTTATTGGATGAAATACACCGCACTCTTGGGCAAGAAATGTTAAGAAAAACACAAAATTTAAATTCGTGATTTTTCGAAAAAATCAGTTAATTGTGTTTTTGCTCTACCAGAATAAAGTTCACTAAGAATTTTTTTCTCCGAGACAGCCGCGGATAATCGAGATATTACTGCAAAACTATTAAATGGCAGAGGAAATAAGTTGTTAACTCAAATTTTCTGAAAATTGGTTTAGTAAATTTTCATGAATGGATGAGACACACGTGTCTTTATGGTCCAGTAGAAATGCAAAACTGCAATAAATTTTCAAATTAATTTATTGTTGAGTAATATATATATTGTTAAATTATAAGCTCGTGTAAGTTATCGGAATATTTCTAAGTATACCGAACTTAGAAATGTTCCGATAGCTTATATGACATTACTTATATTTCATCTTCAGTTAAAAAATACTCTTAACCCATTAATGCCTGACATTTTTTTTCCAAAGATATTTTGTACACTGGTTACAAATAGTGTTTAATGGACAGGAAAAATAATTTAAAAAATATTATGTAAAAAATAATTTTTTTTTTATTAAGGAAAGAAAAATGGTCTTTTAAAAGTTACGATAGACCCCAGAGGGTATATACTTTTTTTACAAAAAATTTTTTTCTGCCTACGATAGAATATTTAATAGACATTTTATAAGAAGAAATAAAATCGGCAATTAACATAAACTGGGAAGCTGGGAATAACTTTGAAAACTTAGCTTTTTTTCTTGAGATTGTGAACGATGTCATTTTTGATAAAGGTCATATTAAAACTGCTACAAAACACACTTTATAGTGGTTATGTGCTACAATATGTTAATAACGAATTGAAACGATACCAAGGTACTAATTGAACACTATTATTTGGTTGAAATGTTCATTTTGGGAAAATTCAGACCCTTTTTTGGACCGTCCCTCAAAAAGGACGCTAGGAATTAATGGGTTAAATACAAGTAGAAGCATGAGCGTACGAAATTGATGAATTCATTTGCGATGTTTTTTTAGAATAAAATTACACCGCATTCAAACAATAATTTATCTCTTTGGCTAATATTAAAATTTTGATGTCTGGATAATGTGGAAAAATTGAAATGTATCAATTATTTGTATTCGAAAATTTATATATTTTGACCATAGAATGCGCATCTACCCCATGGTCCTTAAAGGGTTGATTCTTTGCATAGACCCCCAACTTTAGTTCTTTGTACAAACTCCAAGTTAAGTTTTCTGAACAAACATCAAGTTTAACTCCCAGTATATTGTTTTATAGAGTGAAAATATCGAGGAACATGTTTAACAACAAACTAATCGGACGTTATTATTGAGTTTCCCACAAAAAAAAAATAAAATAAAAATAAAAAATAAATTATAAAAAAAAACTGCTCCGTTTATAAATAAATTAATTTTTTTTCTAGTTTTAGCTATTTATACAGAAAGGGTAGCAAGGGAAAAGTAAAATCTAGTTTGTAACTATTAAATAAAAATCATTTTCGTATTATTACTTTCAAAATGCTTCCAAAAATTGCAAAAAGAAAACTAAACATAATGTAAAATAATAAAAGTGGAAAATATGGTTTTTCTTGCATTGGTTCTCATAAAATAGTTTGTGAAGAAACTTTTATTATAATGAAGAGAAAAATAACTGATTGCTTCATTTGATATTCTTTGAAACTCTTTGACTAAAGCAACTTCAAGATCACATTTCATAGTAAATTGCTTCTAAAATTAAACCAAGTTACTTCAAATACTTCTCATTAATAGATTCAAAATGGCTCATTGACGTCATTGCTTCTAAAATTAAAAAACTTTACAGCAACATATGCTTTCTGAGATAATTAAAAATGAAGTTTCGTTTTGCTGTTAAAAATAAAACGGACTACTATTCTAGTGATTAGTGTTTTTTTGTAAAAAAAATGTGTATTTCATATTGTTACGTTCAGAAACCTTATTATAACGACCATGAAAGAATAGTTGAGGTTTTGAACTAGGAAGGGGTTTTACACTAAAATAGGCGTGTGTTTTATTTAGAAATTCTAAAAAAAAATTTCTTTAGCCTGCTTTTCTGTAGCTAAGAGAAATCTTCTTTATTCCTTTATAGAATGCCATAATTCTCCCCTCATTTCGATGCTCATCGTGCTGGTTAGACACCCCCCTTTTTTTCGTTTTTTTTTCATAAATTACAAATTTCAATGAATAGCATCGAAAATAAAGACGCGCAAGTGGATAGAGCTTTGTGCTTATGATGGAAAAGGTATAAGCTCAAATCATGGGAAGAAAAATTTCTTTTTACTGAATTTGTTTTCTTCAACAGATTTCTTAATTCAGCTTTCTATCATCATATATATATCGTTTTCAGAGGTGGTTTTTTTACCGGGAAGAGGGGAGGGGGTGTACGCCATACCTTTGATAATGCTTCAGGTACTTCAAAAATTATACCCCATTTTAAAGATTTTTTACCGCTTTTTGCGAAAAATAAATAAACAACTAGCATATTTGTTCTTATTAAAAAGAAAAAAAAAACTAAAAAGTGAGTTTTTGCTATATTTATGTCAAGCGCGAAAATTTCGCACAAGTCAGCTAGTTTAGTTGCAAAAGTTCAAGTTTTAGAACTCTAAATCAATAAATTTCGGGCTCTGATAAAATTCAATCAAATTTGCTTCTTTGCGCAGGCTGAAAATTTAGTAATTCAGTGTGTATACCCCTCCTCTAATCAACTCCATTAGTTTTAGGTGCATTTCGTAAAGAGTCATTATAATTAAAAATCAGTTTCTTGATTGTCATTACGTTTAAATAACAAGTGTAATAATGGCCGCTTTCTTAAGTATATTGTCATAATGAAAGTCTTTGTGTGGACTATATGTTGTAATAACGAACGTCGTTACGTGGAAATGTTGTAATACTCTTAATAATAGCCCTTGTTGGAAATATTTATTGACAAGCAGAGCTGTTTTTCCGAGACTCACCAAACAAAACATATTTTGTACCAAAAATCGGTTTATCAAACTTTATTATAACATGTGTCGTTATATCGACAACCATCTGTTTATATCGGCAACAAAAGGCTCGTCTGTTTCGTGTTCCATTCAAATATGTGTCTCTTTTTTGTTTCGTTTTGTTTGCCCAATCTTTGTTTGTTATGTGGTGATTAATAAATCTTTTATGACTTAAATGTAATGCTTTTTGCTTAAAGCAAACCTCATACCATGTGATCTACTGTATAGTGTATATATATATAATTAAAATTGACAAAAATTTTGACCTTGTTGTTTTTCCTGTTGAAAAATCGATGATAAAGTTTGAAAAATGAATCCAATAAGCTATGTTTAATTTTTACCTAATCGTGCGTTAGAAGAGTCAAGTTCTTTCCTCAAATCTGACCGAACTCAATATGACATATGATTACCAAGATGAAGCAAAAATTAAAGGAAAAATTATTTTTTCGAAGTAACTTTTGGTGAGGGGAGTGGGATAGTTGTGTTTACATCAGTTTGAGTATCTTTTTTAATTGAAATCTACTCATATCTTTAGGTTACATAAGAGCTTCAAAATTAGTTACTATTTGACCATTTCATTGCAGAAAAAAATCAATTTTATTTTTAGTTCGTCTTGGGAATGTTGTGCTTTAGATGTATTAGTTTACGTATTTATTTTTCCATAGAATCCATTCAAATCAAATGTTTCAAACACCTGAAACTGATCAGTTTGTGAAAATTCATAAAAATATTTTTTTCTTTTTTAGCTTTGGATGGGAAAATTCTGTTATAGATTTCGCTGTTTGCATCAAAATAAAATAAAATCTATTAATATTTTCCGGTGTCCCAAAACATGTTAAAAAGTGTTGGAAATGAAATAGTAGAGTTAAAGTATAAAACAATTTATACTCACAAAATGTGACCGAACTTCTGAGTTCTGACATTTGCTTAGTCACATCCAATTACTGTTAGATCATTTTATTACTTGGTTTTTAAATTGAATTTCTATTTAAACTATCCCAAACCATGTAAACTAGCCCAGATCACACTTTTAATTTTGGAAGCGGTCATCATTAAAATTGTGGTCGCCTTAAGTGTAATACTCAAGCGCAAATAATGGCTGTCGGTCAGTTCTCAAAACTGAAGCTCAAAACACAAATTTAGGATATCTTTGGTCACTTTAAGGAAATGTTGGTCACTTAAGGTACACTATTTTTGGGCTTGTCACCATCTGATGAACTATGACTCCACACTCGAGTTCAGCCCTGACAGTCGAAGTAGATGATCCATCAAAAACTCATACATTTTTAACTTCTTATAATAGGGTAGAAAATTTAGAACTGTTTTGTGATTGTATACTGCATTGCAATTGTACCTGTATTTATATACGAGGCGAAGATGTGGGGGAACACAAATAGTTCAACATTTTCATATTTGTCTACATTTAAATCTCGAGGGAGTGTATCTGCTGACTGAACAAGAGCTCCATTATTTTAAATATTTATTCGTACGTTTTATACTTTCATCCTTCAATATTTGCCTGTTTTCATTTTGGTCGAAATTCCATGCAATTCTTTAAAAATTGTTTACCTCTCTAATCTTTGATATTCAAATAAATTTCATGTTATTTTTATATAGTACAAATGTGGGAAAATTCGAGCCTTTGCAAAATGCGACATAGAAAAAAGGAAATTGCTTCAACACGTTAACTTTTAATTTTGTGTTGTTTTTTTTATTATTTCTTCACCCTTTGTAGAGCTTTGAAAGTTCTTGATCCTTTATCGTAACAATGTGTTTACCCTTTTCAATACCTCACTTATGAGTAGAGTTAAGTCCCTACAGCAAATGGAAATTTTAAATTCATGTCAAGTCATGTTTTTGAAAAGCCACTTCTGTAAATGCAGCTATTGTCTGCTTATATAGTACTGCAGTTTTTATTTGATTACAGGAATAAGTGACATTTTAGCTGACTAGATATACTGTTCATTCATTTATTCATTCGATAGTGTACAAAGTAGAGCAAGGATTGGACACGTATCTTTTTGCCTCATAATGTTCGATACTTTTTTTTCTCTTGGGGTTTTTTTTGTGGCTTACTTTTTGGTTTATGTTTTGGTTTTAAACTGAATTTTAACTTTTGTGAAATGTGCTGACATCGATATAACAATTACAAATGCGACGACCAGTAATAGGCTCCGGGCCCAACTGGGCTAGTCCTAATCAAATTATAGACCCCAATGAAGAACAGTGGCCCTCTTAAAGCTATCTACTCCATTGCTCTTTACCACCTCTTCCGGTAAACTGTTTCAAGTTCCCACTACCCCTACTAAAATAATAATTTTTCCGAATTTCCGGATAAGCCTGAGATTTAAACGGTTTAAAACAATGACCCCTTGTCCTGCTTTCCGTGCAAAAATCTAACCCTGTAACAACATTCATTTTAACGAAACAAAGACAAAAAAAGTGTCATTCCTTCAAACAAAGCGATAGGAAACCGAATCTTGCATTTTTCTTATTTTAACGACACAAAAATTATCTCTACCACCCACTCGAACTCAACACTGCTTACTGTGAAGTAAAACGAAATATGAAAGCACTTTTAATATGAAAGTGTTGGAATAACTTGAGTGAAAGCAAAATTTACGTCCATGTTATTTATTACTTTGTAACCGAGGTGATACAGAGCTTCTAATGGCAAGTGTTCTGACGTATCAGATATGAAAAATGATCCCGAAATCTTATTCGTTTAATTTTTTCCCAAATGATAAAAAACGCATTTACTTTAATGATTTTCATCTTCTGTCAGTGACGAAATTTCAAGATGAATAACGAACTTATATTTGGCGATAAATAAAAAAAAAATGCAATTTAAAAATTTCATTCAGTTGGCTCTTACAACTAGCCATTTATTTTTACTTCCATCTTTGGCGCTGTTTAGAATAATTTTCTACTTGGTGATGAAAGCCAATGGCTTTCTAAGTTAATCGGTCGTATTATTAAGCGACTCACTAATCGGTAACTCAGCAGCTGTTCAGTCACACCTAAAAAGCGTTTCCCTGCTACCTGAAATGATGCCCATACATAAAAACTCAAAATCAACACCTCTGTTTGCAGTAGCTTTATTTAATTATATACCGCAGCGTTGAATCCTGTCTCCCTTAATAATAGGCGTACCCAAAGCCGTGAAAAATTACGCTGATCCAATAATCAGTAATTTTTTGTCGATGCATTTTTGAGACTCTTCGATAAATTGTTTGCTATATAAGTTGAAAATTATTGTCGCCATTCGATGATTATATGATGGTGGTATTTCTTTTTCTTTTCAATTTTTATTACCATTTTGATTAATGCTCTTGTGATAATTTTCATGGTGGCAACTTGCGGTATTTTAGCGTTTTGATGTCTGAATAAGATAATGAAAAAAGCGTTTGGGAATTGACTTTGAGAGGATACGTTTTAGGCGCCCTCATGGTGGTTTTATGATGTCCTGAGGCTCTCTGAAGGAAGGTGCATTCCAAAAGGGTGATGAGTCCTGATTCGGCTCTCATGTAGTTTTTTGATGACAAGTCGGGAGGGAGGGTGTGCAACAGGGTGCATTCCAAAAGGGTGGTGGCAGAGTGCATCTTAATGTATTCGTCAATTATCGCTTGTAATGGAGTCGAGGTGTGGACACTTATTATGCTTCGGCAAGACTTGGATGGATACCCAATTCGACAATTACTGTGTCGGAAAGGCTTTTACACTAGGCATGAATTAAATTGTTTGATTAATGGTAAAACAAATCTATCGCACTCTTACGTTACTGGATTCCCATGCATTCTAATGTGTTTATTATTTATACAAGTTATTTTTTAACCTACTGTGTAGATACGAGCAAGATTGCTTACGAATTGAAGAGTTCATGCTGAACTTTTCAAGGGAAATATTAATCAGTGAACAAAAGAACTAATTTTTCTGTAGATTCCGATAAAAATTTGTATGAAGATATGTGTGGAATTTATGGACATTTTTCTCAAAAGAAAGGACCTAAAAACGTAACAGATAAAATATCTGCAAGTGCACGGGCATTTTTCTTTACTAAGAAATTAAGAGCTGCTAGTTGCTTCCAGTTGACTAAAGTGATATAATAAGTCATTTTCATAGGGTGACGGAGTAATTCCTGATCACTACATTTAAGGATTAATGACCATCTAATTTAATTTAGAGAGAAAAATACTTAAATGATATGTGAAATATAGCCTAGAATATTTTTATCTTTTAAACCTGCAATTAAAACACTGTACTTCAGTCTGCCTACATTTACTAAATTGTAATATGTTGCTTAATTTATAACATTATTGATCACTGGGGGGTTATTTTCCATATTTATGTCATTTGTTGTAAACATGATAGAGAAAAAATGTCTAGTCTAGAGAGTACTTAAAAATAAAATGTTTAGAGAGAGAGAGAGAGAGAGAGAGAGAGATGGAGGGAATACGAAGGGAAAAAATCATTATAATTTTGTTACATTAAGATTACTAAAAGATAAATTTTGCTCCTAGAATAATGTTCAAATTTCTGTGGTAAAAACTTCAACTGGGAGTTGCAAAAACTTCATATTTTGCTTTACAATACAGAAAAGTGCACTGTAGAAAACTAAAACTGCAGTACTACTAAAAACCCTCTCGGATACAGGAGTTCTACAAAATTTTCTCATAACGGTACTGCTTCGTCCGTAGTAACGCTGTTAAAATTACTTAAAGAGAAGCAGAATCACCACTAGAAATGTTTCTGAAATCTCATGAAATGTTTATGGAAGAAACGAATGTTTTAAAGAGTTTGATGGCAATATCCTTAATGTCAAGAGGGAACCTCAGGAACTAAACCCAATATTATTATTTTTTAAAATGAGTTGACCTTGCTTTCAGCTTTTAGGGCCTGGCTCCACATCAGCAGAAAACCGACTGAAACCGAAAATCCGGGTACTTTGAATTTAAAGGAAATGGAAAGGACCCGGATTTTCGGTTTCTGCTTTCGGTTTCGGTTGGTTTCCTGCCGATGTGGAGCTATTCCCATAGTCTATATTAGAACAGAAACAATAAATGTAGCATTGGAACTATCATTATTTGCAGCAGCGATATTCAGCCTGCGCCACAAGAATCTCATGTATACCTGCGAACTTTTTGAGAGGTCCACTAAAAATAGTCAAAATGACAAATCGTGTCATAAACTTACCTTTACTGTCTGTCTGTGTATTGCGCGCCTGTCAGTCACGATCACTTCCGTTTGAAAAAGGAGGGATAGGATAAGGAGACGCATTTGCCGGTGCTTTCGCTTCTCACTTCGTATTGAATGTGACTTTGCATTTCCCCCCTATTTTGAGAAAATCCGAAGAGACCCCAGGCATGCGCAAATGCGAGGAAGGTTTTACGATAATAGATTAGACAGTAGGCAAGCTAATTTTAAACTCCCCTTCTCTCTTTTAACCTACATGCAAGCAGTAGCAGTTGGTTTGTAGTATACCTACATGAAGTAGCAAGGAGCATTTTAAATTATTAGCTAAAGAATTCAGATAATTACGCAAAGTATTTTTTCAATTACAGGTATTCCACTTCTTGAACTTCATTATTTTTTTTTCGTGACCGTGTTCTAAGAACAGTAAAGCAAAACCGTTGTTTTCATTGCTTAGATAAGTGTAATTGAATAACATAAGTAAAGTTGAGAGTAAATAAATGAAAAATATAGCAATAAAATGATTACTTTATTTTTTACGCAAGATTGCTTTTGAGTGCGCGCACACACAAAAAAGCTGCAGTATCACTAGAAAATCTTTTGGAAGGAAGAATTCCTTAAACTTTTCAAGAAACGCGATACATCTTCTTATTAAGTAAGGTTGATAACGTTAGTTAAGAAGCTTGCTACTAGAAACCTTTATGTACTACCAGTTTTTTTATAGTTTTTTCTACTAGTACTCTAGTTTTGTTACAGTGAGTGAGTTGATATGTTATTCAGTACAATTCCGAGTTGCTGCAGATTTAGAGTAGAAAAAAATAAAAGGAGTGTCAGATGTTACATGGATTCAGCGAAATTATCGGGCAAAGGCTCTCTATATACAGATTGCGAAAACTTTTTCACCGCCTTCTTATGCATTATTCTAGGAGAATCATGAACCAATATTTCGCACTACTCAGCGTATATCATATACAAATATACAAATCCCTGACAAAAGCCTGTGTTCACACCAATTATCAATACCGTGTCGTGTCGAGAACGCCCAAAATGGCGAGAAACCAATTCGGTGGACCTTCAATTTGAAATGTTTCAGCCGTCATCACGCTCCATATAATTGTAGACAACAACCTAGAATTACATCTCAAGTGTTCGGCAACGCAACTAGAAGTGAGTCCAGGGTGCGAACTGATATCGTGTGCCGGAATCAAAACTTCATTCTGGGAAAGCTCCTAATGATGGGAGTAAGTAGCCTTCTCGCTGTATTCAAAAGCAGTTCGATCCGTGTTACATTTTTAGCGGACATCTATTATGCAATTTTGAAAGTGTAATTGAGGCGCATATGGGACGAAAATCAGTGTCTGTTTTATCAACGATTGAAAATGATATTCACTGATTGATCGCTATGGAATGGCGTCATGATTGTAATTATGACGTCATACCTTCAGAGGGGGAAGACATTCAGAAAGATACCACAGGATTGCTTTGCCAGCCGCCAACATGAAATAGTTTTATTGCCCCGTGACATTCTAGCATTCTAAGGAGTTAGCATCTTATTTATCGTCAACTTCGGGGCAAAATGTTTGGTGAAACTCGAGTGAGCGTGGTTAAATTAAATAACAACCAATGATCGATAAGGGAATATGAACATATGCCAAGTAACAGAAGAAAATACGTAGTCTTTCTTGCTCTTTTAGTTGGGATTACAAAAGGGAGCAAAATTCTTCTCGAATAATTTCCCTAATATCGCATCTACCATTACAATCACCAACTTCCAGATAATAATAATAATAATAATCAGAGTTTCTGTTGCTTCTTTGACCCTAAAATAGAAGTAAAATCATTTTTAGTATCAAATGAAAGCTCTATTAGTCTTATTGATCAGTAACTTGATCTACTACAGTTTTAATGCTAACGCAGTAGCAAAATTTCACCAATAAGACTGAGGACAAAGCATTTCTATAGCGTGAAGATCCTTTCCGACAGTTCCAGGACATATGTGGAATGCAAGCACTACCCAAGCACGCAACTAGATTTCAAACACCTTTTTACCTGCCCTTCCAGTGTTGGTGCCAACTTCAAAGTAGACAATGACTGCAACAGGAACACTTTATACTCAAATAGAGCCATTGACAGTGCCAAGACAGTGATTCACACCTTTGGCAACATTTTAATTTTATCTTCCGATTTTTATTTTATTTATTTATTTATTTATTTTGTCACTGATTTGTTTATATCGCTTTGCACTTTGTCATAAACGACAACAGCATCGATGTACTTCTGTCGGGACTATTAGCTAGGCATTTGAAAGCAAAGGCATACAATATACTAGTATACTAGATTTTTTTAAGCTTTGAGTAAAACTCGTATATAAAGCTCAAACCATAGGCAGGTCATTATTATTTTTTTTTTCTAAATAATGAATCGCCTACTAGGGTTACTGTACCATCTCTTACCCCAAAACAGATCAGAGTCCCATCTGCCATTTATACTAGTTATCTCACAATCTTAAATTATGGCACTCACACGCCGTTTCTTCCAGATGCTTCAAATATGGTTAAGGCGCCCATAAGCCAAAGAGAGCCTCTTGAGCCATTAATTCCAACAAAACCAACGAAATAACTACCAAATATGGTTTACACCGAAACGAACGGAACAAAAATGTTATAATTGAGACGTAGAAATTAAATTATGTAAATTAATAATTTAAAATAAAGAATTTCCCATGTAATGGGTACTAAGGTTTTGAATTATTTCTGAATTAATAGGCCATTAATATTCTTTTAAAATCAAAAAGTCATTTAGTGAATCGAAATTCATTTTAAAAATTATAATAATAAAGAACAAAAATGAGATTTAACATCTCAATTCGCTTATTTGCATTGCTATTAGAAAATCTAGCTTATTACCCAAAGAAGAAACAAGACATTTACTTCATCATAATTAATGCTGAAATATTGATGATCGTAAATGCCAAAACTTTTTTAAATTGCTAAGTTATTGAGTACTTATCTTTAATCGAAGAAAACCCACTGATCTGTTATTAAGCTCCGTCCTATCAATGAAATCAGAATACAGCAAGCGAGCCAAAATACGACGCATCGTGTTGAGATAAAAACAGGTTTACTTGCAAATTCGATGCAGCAAAAACTGAGAAACCATCCCCAAAAATAAACGAGAAAAGTACAAGAAATGCGTGATAAAGTTCTTACACGAATTAATTTCGCGAGCAACACCCTGCAAAAGGAAGGGAAGTGCCAATAATCAAGCTTTGTTATCGAAGAAATAACTGGTTTATTAGCGACGATAACAAAATGGCGATTGCTCGATGGTCACTTAAAACGGAGAATATTAAGACTTAATAGCTATTATGCATCCTTTACAGCTTATCTCAATGAGGTTATTTTCAAGCTTTAAGTGTGGAAATGCTTCGAGTAGACAATTTATTGAGGGCTAATTTGGTGTGTGCTTCGGGCAAGTCTTCCACGAAAGCTGTTTTAAATCAAGGGCAACCAAAATAAGTCAAATCTAAAGAAACCGGAGTAAAATTTCAAATTGCCCAAATAATCGACAATCTTCAATCAACAAATGATTAAAAATCAACAATCAAATCTTCGTATTTCAAACTTTAAGTGTGCAAATGCATTTAGAAGGCAATCCATTTAGAGCTAGTTTGGAGTGTGTTTCGGGTAACTTATACTTTAAAGTTATTTTTGCAATCTAACGCAATAAAACTAATACAAACATAAAGAAAAAAGAATAAAATTTCAAATCGTTGATAAAGCTACAGAAATTGGGTAACCATCCTATAATTGAGCGACTTATAATTGAAGGAGCAAGTGGATAAAGGTGATATGTGACAATTTGAAAAAACTTACTTTATACCATGGAAGAAGGTGAAAAGGTAATATACATATATATATTTTTTTGAACTTTTCTAGAAATTTAAAAAATTGTCACACATCAACTTTATTCACTTGCCCCTTCAACGGTGTATGTGAGTTAACACAATTGAACACACTAATTTGAATTTGTAAAATGGCGAAATACAAATCTCACATATCATCTTTATCCACTTGCCCTTCAATTGAAATTATCGTTTCAAGAAATAACTATTAGTAGTTTTCAATGTATTTTAAAATACAATCATATCCGTAGTGTAGTTTTAATTATTGACGATGTCAAAACGGATATTGCTAGCTGGTTACTTAAAATGAAAAAAAAAAAAGACTTAATAGTCATTATGCATATTTTGCAGTTTATCTAAATGAGGTTATTTGAAACTAGAAGGCAATTTATTGAGTGTTTTTTTTGTCTGTGCTACGGACAACTTATTCTCAAAAGTTATTTTTCAATGGAGTGCAGTTAAAATCTTTCAAACTTAAAGAAAACGGAGTAAAATTTTAAATCGTCCAAAAATTCCATAGAAGTGAATTTGTTTCTCTTTAAAAAACTATAAGTGAGATTATCGTACTAAGACATGAATTTAAACAAATTTTCAACATGGAACTATATGATCATATGAGTAGAGACACTATCAAAATGATGATTGCTTGCTGGTTATTTATAAGGGAGAATATTAAGACTTAGGGCCCTGCTCCACATTGACGCAAAGCAGAAAAATAAAGCAGAAACGTAAAATGGATTAAATAGTGTTCCTATGGAAAGTACCCGGATTTTCGGTTTCTGCCTTCATTTTCGGTCACGTTTTCTGCTGATGTGGAGCAGGGCCCTTAGTTGTCGTTATGTATGCTGTACGAACAGCTTATCTTAAGCACTTTAAGGTTATTTTCAAGATTTAAAAGTGAAAGTGCTTCGAATGGGCAGTTTATTGAAAACTAATTCGATGTGTGCTTTGGGAAACTTTCACGCTAAGCCAGTTTTAACCCCCCCCTCCCCAATGCATCAAAAGTGATTGCAATATAAAGAAAAAAGACCGAAATTTCAAATCGTCCAAATGATCAACAATCGTCAATCAGAAGAAGCTCGGATATTGTCAACAAAACCATGGTATTTCACACGTTTTAAGAGTGCAAATGCTTGAGTAGAATGTTATTGCGAGTTAACTCGGTATGTGATTTTAGTAACTTCTACGTGAAAGCTATTTTTAAATCAAGACGAAATGGATCAAACCTAAAGAAATTACAGTAACATTTCAAATTGTCTGAAAGCTCTATATAAGTAAAATTTTGTTATTTTCCAGCAAATTATAAGTGAGATTTTCGTTTCAAGAAATGAATTTGAATAGTTTTCAGCTTGGAGCCATGCTATTATTTGCGGGGAGTTGAAGACCTCGGTGCAGGAAAAGTGGAAAGCTCTACTTTTTCAAAAAAAAAAAAAAAGGTATCACAAAAAATGTTTGAAAAATTGATTTTTAAAAATTTTTCCGTAATATTTTTTATCATACGGGAGAACATTGACCTTTGAAATAGAGATACCGAATGGAGTACTTATTAACATCTAAAATGATGTGTTTATATTTTCATTCTTTTATGGAGATTGTTTTGTCATTTGGTTGTAAATACTATAAGAGTCAGAATAAAAACGTTAACTTTTCGAAATAAATGTGACATTATCTGACTAAAATATCAAGCTGAATCTACACATCAAAATACTAATATATTGAAACGATAACATAACCTTTAAATAAAAACTTATTGAAACGATCAAATGAAAACATTGACACTTTAAGATGAAGAATCAGCGTTTTCTTTCTGTTATAAATTGCACTTGAGAGGCCCATGTCTTTTTCACAAAGCTAGTAGAAGTCTTCCATATGGATAAAAATCTGTATTAGCCTTGACCACTAGAAGGCAGAACTATATAGCTCCACGTTCACAGCTTAAAAATCGTTCTGAAGGAATGGGAAGATGTTAAGCAACCTAAAACCCGTGTTAAAAGTTCACGAACGATCACAGATCTTTCGCACTCATGTGTTTAAGAATTGCGAAGTTGTTTCCTATCTAGCAATCTACCCACTGTCTGCATGAATATTTTAAAATGAGCAGTTTTTCTTTTGAAAATAAAGCCAATTTATTGCTAAAAATTTAATATGTTACGAAGAAAATCGATAATAAAATAATGAAGTTCGAGGAGATTTAGAACACCCAAAGCTGTTTTCCCCGACAAAGACAAATAGTCCAGCTCATGATAGATGCATAATCGAACACTAAATTTTCTCAACGTTTCTATCACGTATTGCATTATATCAGACAGGAGTCCTATCAGATCTGTGCTAAAAAAGGGTACATCCGGAGTAAGTGCTGCAAAGTGGCCCCCCTCCGATATTATTGATGCTATTGCGTGAACTTGTTTCGATCAGAAACAATATTCTTTTCTTTTCTGTGTTAAACTTTGTCTCGTGATTTGGCAACACCGATCGAGAAGCTAAAAGACCACGGAATTCACATCAATAGCCAATCATTATGGGTTTTAGCAGCCACCCATCGCTTTTTCTCGAGCAATTCACGATATCGTGGCTATTATGCGGCAATTATTCATCGTGGAAGGAAAGGGGGGTTTTGGCCACTGGGTTTTATTGTTTTCTTCCTCTGTTTAATTCTGTAGGCGTCTGAAAGGAGAGCGGCCCGAGAACACTCCTAGTTCAGCCTCATGAGGTAAGTTTTAATTGAACCGTTGAGACGACTTGTCATTTAATTTCAAAATCAATTCCTAACACATGTCGTAAATGTCTAGCCTCGACTTGAATATTTCAAAGATAATAGTATAAGACGTGCATAACGAAAACAGATAAGAAGTTGGCTTTTTGTTTTACTCAATTTACTTTAAGAATCTCATGCATCAAAATTACGTATTTTTTTTATTTTCTAAAAATAAAACATGATCTAACTTCAAGCAACAAATGATAAATTAAAAATTTCGTGCTGCCACTAAAGATGTTTACTACAATCTAAATTAAAATAAATTATAAGTTAATAAAATAAATTGTGCAGACGATAATTAAATGCCGACGATAAATTACGGCTGGTTAACTATATAAAACTTCACTTAATTAAGTTGTGCTCTAGGCTTTTAATGGTATTCTGTATACTGCTTGAAATAATGTAATTCAATGCAGAAAATAGTATCAAAATAGCATGCCATAAACTGAATACTAATAAAAATAAGTGACGCAAGTTGGGACCAAGATATAAATTCTTTTTCCAAGTAAGCGATATCAAAAGCTTTGATACATCTTTTCAGGAACAAAATCGCGAATCAAATAGATCAACTTTGTTTTTTAGAGAGTGAAAAATTTGATTTTTGCTTAGTCTCTCTTACGCAAATTTAAGTAGAAAGTAGTATGAGATCAGTTGATTAACAAAGAGTAGTTTTGTGCTTGCGGTGCAAAATCATCGTCATGAACACATCTGCTCATGTTTTCACAATTGTGGTACTCAAGTTATTCTACAAGTAATCGTTATTATGTAAGTATCATTATTAAGTAGTCATTCACAGGTTGATCACGAAAAAAAGCAAGAAGAGGGAGGGGGGGTGAATACAGTTAAGTTTGTAATCTTTTAAATTTATAACGTGTAAGTATTTACTTAGGTAGAAATTAGTATGACAAAATGTTCATTTGCTTACAATAAAAGTAGTTTTGTGTTTGGATGCAAAACATCGTGATGAACACTTCTAATTATGTTTGCACTGTTGTGGTACTTGATTACTATTGTGTTACTCAACAAATGACTTTACTTTAAATTCGTGATACAGTAGGCATTTTTACTAAGTAAGCGTTTGTAGGTGGATCACTGGAAAATAAAGAAAGGGGAGGGGAGTGAAACTCGAATTCGTGAAGGTTATATATCTGACTGATTATGAGGATTGAGTATAGTAGTTACTTTTGCAATATTTTAATTAATAACATGTAAGTTTTGTAAGCTACATTATTTTGTATGAATTGATATTTTAAAATTTATATTCCATTTATTTATTCCTCTAATAAATAAATAAATAAATAAATTAGAATAAGGAAAAAAGAATTGAGAAAAAATCAGCAATGAATATACTACTATATTAAGAGTAAGAAAGTAATAGTTTGCTAACTAACATAATGCGTATCATCCTTGATTTTGCTGTTTTACAATTATTTTAACGTACTAATTAAAATTTTCCATTGAATTTGGGGGGGGGGGGGATACGCAAATGTTTAAAACAGTTTTGTTTGTTCTGAAAAGCCGCAGTTGGTTTTATTGCTGATTTAAAAATACCAGAGAATCAAAATTCATCAATGCTACCATATACTACAACTAAGAACCATCTTACATCAACCTTTTTACGTAATTTTTCTTCCTGCTTTAATGATTATGAACAAAAGACGGCATCTACTATCAAACTAAAAACATAACCTAACTAATGCAAATCGTAAAGAGTTTTCGATTAAACGATACCTACTATCGAGCTAATAATGTACCCCAACTAATGCGAATTGATTACACAACAACATAGTGTAATGTAACTATAACATCAGCATCTTATTAGAAAAAGAAATAAAAATAAATTTTAAGTATAAAATATTTAAAAACAGAACAATAAAAATCATGAATGCTGCTTTATTTTTAAGTGTATGTGCCTTAACCAAGTTTTACATTAAAATTTGTATTCAAGCACGAATGAGAAAGAGTTGTATACTGATAAAAAAAAACGTATTTTTCTGAAAAATGCAAATTATGCCAGAAAAATCGGGCAAAATAAATAAAACTGGAAAAAAAAATCTCTTCATACAGGAAAAAAAAATGCGCTTGATAGTTTGGTGCTTGTTTTCTGGATAACCTTTCGAAAGGCTTATTCAGTTCAGGCAGTATTTATAGATTGATTTATTTAATACTTAAATGTTCCGTACTGTTAGATTTTAGCGTTAAAACACACATGATTCGTTCGAACAAGTTTATTAGGAAGAATTTTATACCTCGGAGTATTTTTGCAGAAATTTTTTTCTCCAGCTCGTAAATAATAAAGTTAGTTTTGAAGGGATGAATGAAAAACGTAAATTGATTGTGCTTAAGGAAAAAACGCAAAATTTTCTCTAAATAACACTTGAAAAATAAATTCTTGCACTAAACGTTCTAAAAATTGATTTTAAATCATTTTTTAATCTATTTACTTGGTTATTTTAATTAAGTAAATAAATTCTGCTGTTTTTTTTCTGATTTTAATTTTTTCGAAATAACTTTTGGTTGCAGGAAATTTCTTAACTTTTTTTGGCAGCGAATATAGTAAGTTACAATAAATTTATCGAATGAAAAACTAGTCATAATTTGTTAAATATTAGTGCATTAAATATTAGATTTGCAGCATTTAAAGTTGATAAATTTTTGTAGGCTGGTTTTCTTGCAGAAAAGCTTCTGAAAAGAAAACAGAAACGAGAATTATGAGAATATATGAAACATTCAGTGTCATAAATAAAACTAAGGTCTTTACTTTCTGCATAAAATTCTTGAATACAAAACGCATTTATATACAAGATGTATTGTCGACATAAAACAAGCAAGGAACTAGAGGAATATTAAAACTTATTCAACATTCAAAGTCATTGTAAACGAAAATAAGGTAGCTAATTTATGCGTTAAACTATTGAATTCCAGTTTTCTATTTGTTAAAATGTACATTTTCTTTTAGATGTATGTTTTTTCACTCTGACAAGATACGAATTCACACTTCTAATTTTTTTTATTAATTTTATTTTTCTTACTACAATTAAAAATTTTAATGCGGCACGAAATTGTTTTTAATAAGCCCAGTATTATACAAGTACCACCAATTAACAAATGCTCAAAAAATATTCAAATTAGACAAACTATCTTATCCCTTGATTTCATTGCCAAGAAGTGCTTGAAGTAATACTGCCTTGGCCATCCAATTCCACTATTGCCTCGAATATTTCTCGGCATCAGGTAACAAAAGGTCATTCCCGAAAACAAACGGCTGTGGTAATGGACGAACAAACGACCTGGGCAACCGTTACTGGACGACGAATTTATATGGAAAACATCCTTTAGCCGACTATCTTGCCGATCGTTGGTACACACCGTTGCCACCAGGGACCCTTAAAATCGATATAAAAACCAGAGGAGCAGGTAGGAATAGAGCCCTATGGGGAAGGATATTCTCAGAGGGCAGTGTAGGCACCATGAAATTATCGTCCGAAAATCCCCTCGGGGGTCTCTTGCGAGCTTGCTGGTAGAGCACGAAGGAAGGGAAAAAATGAAGAAAAAAGGGAAAAAATAAGAATATCGGTTGCGTTTCGTATCGGGGAAGAGGTAGAGTTTTCCCCCACTGTCAGCCGTTTGATATGAAAGGAGACCCACCCATCCATCATATTGCGTAGGGTCCTGCGGGAGATAGGAGCAGCGAATTTCAGGGTGCCTCTGGAGATAAGATTGGACTACGCCTCGTGCGAAATGGAGCAAAACCTAAGAATCTGTTCTCCATTTTGGACCAAAAACAATTACAATTCATAAAGTATGGTAAAAAATTGAAAGAAAAGTAAACTGCAATGTAATAAAATATTTCAAATTTAAAGAAATTATAAATATGTAAATGGCTGTATCTAATTTCATACTGACGATAATGTGGTACAATAAAGGTAAACAATTTCGGTTGAAGTATTTTTGAATGTTATAAAATCTTCGGCAGAAAAAGTCACAAAAATCAGATCTAAAAATAGCGATATATTCATTGATACAATATTAATAAAGCTGGTTTAAGGCATATTATTCTCTAAAGAGCGAAATCAGAATGCACCGAGGATCTTCTTGTAAAAATGAAGACTGGTTGATAGTTTAATTTTTCGTTGTTCACTAATGAGACTTTATTAATTGCATGTCTGATGTTCGCAATGTGCCAACAACCCATTATATTTTTCTCCAATATTAAACAAAACATAACATACCACTTGCTTTTAACTGTTACTTTGTAAAGATACATGATACTTCTAAGCAAATTTATGTCCTTAAGACAATAGTTCAAAAGGCAATACGCAAAACAAGAGTAAAAATACTTCTGTACGATCACAAAGCATTAAAAATAAGTTGTAGCATTTTGCATATTCATTAATTAATGAAGGCATTTTAGATAATCATCAAAGTTCACTCAGGAAGCCATCCTGCAGATTACATCATCATCATCTTCGGAGCGATCGAGTTTCACCAACATCATCGGGAAGCCGCTGGAGAAGACTTAGCGTATTCATCAATGCTCTTTAAAAACGAAATTCACATTAATCAGCGGTTCTTGACTAATTGATGTCACAGGGAACTTCACTGTAACTGCAACATGTAAATGCCATTAGGCAAGGGAGAGCGGGAAAGAAGAGAGCGAGTCAGATTATTCTAAAGGCTTAATGAAACAAGGAATACAAATCCTGTTCTTGATCCATCATTGCTTTTGAGGTAATAGCACGTTTATGGTAAGGAATAAATTTTGATTTGTTTGCATGAAGGACGATATTAATAAGCTGATGCTCTTTGTCTCCTAATTAGCCTGTCTGATTCGTTGCCAAGTCTGTTGGCGAAATACGGCTGGGTGCTGCTCTATAAAGTTCGTGATTTATACCAATGTACATATGGAAGGCATAATAATAGGTGATTAACGTTGCGATCGTGATCTTATGGCCTTATAAATATTGCCTCAGGACCTCAATACCTTACCGATTAATTCGAAGATACATGCGGAACTCTTTTTATGTAATTATGACGTGAAGGATGCTTGGAGTAAATGTGACTTGAAATTCTACTTAAATGTTAGTTTGCTCGTAAGAGAAAAATCTTTCATTCGTTAAATATCAGCGAGGTCTGGTTAATTGGTGAATATTTTGCATTACTAGTAGTTATAGTATTAATTCGCCGTGGGTGAAAGATGATATTAAGATCTTGAGTCAGTATTTTTATTAATGCGTAAGCAAAAAAAAAATCTCACTAGTCAAGGCATACTAGTAACTTTCTTGGACAATTTATTGTATTCAGTAGGAGTTTATCTGATTGAATCGTCATCTCTGAAAAAGTTGTTTCTTTCTATTCATGGTAAAGAGTGTTTCTACAATGATGCCTCCTACATAAAGCACGAAATTTGTGATGTTTTATGCAAATGTTTTATATAAAACGATCAATAATTGTTTTATTTGATATTCATTTTTCGATGCACTTGAGAGCTTACATTTGAGTGAAGTATGACTTTAATACACACTGCCCTTTCACCCGTACTCGGTGGATATTTTCTTTTCTTTTCTTCGTTGAATTGGCTAAGAAGTAGTGACGTCTTCTTTAGGCAATTAATTCAAGAGAAAAAGCCTTCACAGTTTTTCATTCTTTTGCAGCAAAATGTAATTAATTTCACATTCACATGAATGTAATTCCGGTTATTAATTTTTAGATTGTTAAAGATCTCTCTCGGACACCCTGCATTTAAAGCAAAGTTTTACTATTACTTTGATTGAGTTACCATAAATTACTAAACTTTTTACCTAATATTTAGAGCTCAACTCTGTGAGAATTCAAGAGTGCTGAAAATACTTAAAATCATTCATAACCAGAACCTCACACCGTGGGAAACACAAAGACTGGCTGTTTGCACTTAATGATCAAGACCAGTGATGTGTGCATAGAAATTATCAATGTTGACAGACAAACAGCAGTGAATAAAATAACCAAAGGGATCAATGTGGGACATACGATGGGCATAATTTCTTGCAATAGGGCAGCAAAATTTGGCTTTATCACGTTCGCTGCCGCTCACGGGTCAACGCGTGATGTTAAATAGCTTCTCTTATTCAATCGATATAGTTTTACTGGTGTTCTTGAGATAATTGGCAAAAAGGCACTTTATCGGCAGCTAACGTCTTAAGGACTGTGGCAATAGAAGAACGCCTCAAAATTCTTCACAACCAGCAAAACATCTCCTAAAATTTGCATTTGGCACGTGACCATGTGGGATGTGCCTTGGACGACTGGAAT
>JAXGGA010010185.1:0-48006 GCA_038373865.1 Uloborus plumipes
TGACTTTCTTTCTGTACTTCGTTCTTTATGATTTTTATCTTTCATATTAACTTGTCAAGTTCTTTGCATATTTGAAAAAAAAAAAAAAAAAAAAAAAGACTGACATTTGGGTAACTAATTGATTTGCAGCCACTGATTATTCCAGTACACCGGTCTTTCGACAAAAATTTTGAAAAATATTCATAATTTTTTTTCTTGTGTTTTTCAAACACTTTCTGCGTTCCTTGATGTCTGACAAGTCGCCTTCCTTTCTTCTGCGCTTTTTTTATTTTAGGTCATTTCTAACCGTCTGTTTGTTCGTTTTTGTCCTTCGCACTTCATTCCCAATGTGTCTTGATCTCTAATCCTACCTATTTGGTAGAAATACCGACGTCTTTTTTGTTCTTAGGTTATTTAGACATGAAACACTCTTTTAGTCAGGGTATAATAGAGTATGTTTTAACACAAATTTCTTTTTCGATCTGTGTCTGTATTTGATGCGCGTTGACCTACGATTTCTTGTTGTGTGTTCCGTACGTTTACACTGCCGTAGGGCTTTATTGTAGCCTGCACTGCAAAAAATGAACTGTTGTTTTTACAGTCTAATACAGGCAGCCGAGGTTCCAATTTGAAACTGTAAAATGCACAGTAATAAACTGTAAAACAAGCAATTTTACAATTTCTTACAGAAAAATTAGCAATTTTACAGTTTATTGCCGTAAAATTTAACTGTAGTTTTCTCTATAAACAGCAGTATAATATTGGCAGCACAGGTTCCAGTTTAAAACTGCAAAATGCTCGGTAATAAACTGTAAAATTAGCAAGTTTACAATTTAATAGTGTAAAATTGGCAATTGGACAGTTTAGTATTGTAAAATTAGCAATTTGAGAGTTTATTACTGTAAAATTAGTAATTTTTAGTTTATTACTATAAATTTAGTTCTATTATACACATACAGCAATAGAAAAACATTAATATTGGATTCTAAGTCTAATTTGGGTCTAAATGCAAGAAAATAAAAGAGAGGGGGGTCAAGGAAGTTATTTACCCCCTTCTTAGATTACTCACTTTTAAGCCGTTACAGATCTGATGAGTGATACAGATCTGATGTTAATATCAGCTATACATATATGAGTTTATGCTTTCAATCTTCATTAGCATCTCTAAAAATGATATCATTTCCTTGCATTTTTAACATAGAATTAAGATAATATATATTAATATTTATATATTAGCTAAAAAATCAAATTTTATTATAAAAAAAGAATTTCTTTGAAATAAAAATAAGCGATGAGGTTTTTAGATAAAATAAATTATGAGATTACCAAATCCAAGCTAATAAAACATTTGTTTTGTTTTGAAACAACACACAACTTCAACTTTTTCAACACACAACTCTGCTGCTTGCTTTTCTTTAATTAGTTGCAGGAAATTTAATTTCTTGATTAGAAATTCAAATTTAGCATGCTAGTTATTATATTGTTATTTAGCGAAGTTATGAGAAATTGAAGCACCAAAAAAAATAAATAAATAAGATCATAATAATTAACTTAATTTCTGCAGTGTCAATTTTTCTTATTTTACTAACTTCTATTGTCAGGTCATACAAACCAAAAATAAAGCAATTGTACTAAAACTCATTGCTTTTCATTTTTTAAGAACAAAAGTATTCAATATATGGCTAAAACCTATGATTTTTGCTTTTTAATAATTCTGAAACGTGAGAGTTAGTTCAGTAACATATTCGCTGTTTTTCAATGTTACCGCTCTGACTGTTATCGATCTGACAAACCGACAAAGTTTTTTTTTTTTTTTAAATTTCCGAGTCGATCGCGAAAAAAATAAAAACTGCGCATTTTAGCTCGTGTTACCGATCTGATGACTTAAATGACACACATTTTATAAATCACTTTAAAAAATCTTACTTGCAATTTTAGACGCAGAAATGCAAATTTTTAATTACGATGCGATAAAACATTACACCAGGTACTCAGTATCACGTGGTATAGGTGCGGGCAATGATTTTGGGAGCCTAAATATAGATCGGAAGTTATTGTTACCGCTCTGACTTGGAACTGAGGGACACGTCTATTTCGCATTCCCTAGAAAATCAGAAATCGATTAAAACAAAAATGAAGTAAAATATTAACAAAGGGGTAAAAATAGAATCGTTTTTTGTGCAAGTACGTTTTTTTTTTGGAAGTTAGAAAGTGCGCTTAAGCTGTTTGCATGCTAAGCTTTGCTACTGGGGACACGCTACCGATCTGATTTTTGATGTATAAAACAACTGTTTTCTGAAGAATTTTTTTTTCTGATATTATTAGATGAAATGAAAGCAAAACCTTGTCTTCTTTCTGGGGAAATTTTTTTAACTAGTTATTGAAATACTAGTGAAAATTCATTTGGGACTCAAATTGCCATTCCTAAATATTAGCTCATGTAGCAATGCGGGGTCGTGTATGCTTTCCTGAAGCTGTGATGTCCACAAAAGCACCATCAAGAAAATAAACTGTGAGTGAAAAATCCTTTTATTAATACATGTATAAAAGCAAGCGGTAAAAATCAGTCAAAAAAGGCGTCAGAATTGTTTTTTTCCACTGGCTACTATGCACACCTAACTTCTTCGGCCGCAAGGAGCTCCAAACTGTCTTGAGGTACACTTATATTTCACGGCGTTGGGAAAGCATTTCCGATTCCTCATTGTAATGTGATTTCAAGTCATCAAATTGCGCCCTGCATATTCAAATATATAGTTTTCAAATATAAGCTTAGAATTACTGGATTATATATCTGAGTGTAGTGCTGCTACATTTCTTGTAAATCCAGAAGTTTAAATGTGATATTGTAACAGTACCAACAGAGTGCATAACTACGACTTTAGCCCTTTCCTTACAAGCTAAAAGATTTAAGATACATAAATTGGTGCAAATCACCCAAAATGGTTATGATTTACTCTAAATGACATTGAAAATTTCATACATTTAAACATTATCTTTAGAACTCTTGCGTATTTAATAAACAAGGGAGTCTAAAATACTGTAAAGGCACATTTACCTCATTAAAAAAAAATAAAAAAAAAATATGTTTTCTTAAGTCGATACACTACTTTTGACTTGAATTCTTAATGGCTCTAATACTTTCAAAATATAAGCTAGTGTATGGTTTAAATTAGTTGCTTATACGGTGTTGAGAAATAAAATATCCTTCGAATTTTGAGAAGGATTAATTATTTAATTTTGAAAAGCCTGCGAAAAATTAGAATCTGCTTGTAAGTAGCATGTTTAATAATTACACGTTTCAGTTAATTACTTTACATAATCAAGGACTTGATACATCTTTACTACTTGGCAAACTAATCAAGAGTGTGTCCCTGGATTTGAAACTTCAGCTATCAATTGAAAAATAAATTAGAAATTCCGAAACGCATGGAGGAAATAAGAACTTGGCTAATTATCTCGAATATAAGCCACGTTTAAATTATTTTGACACATTTTAACTTGTATGTGTAATTACTAAACGTGTTTATAATTTTTTTTTCTGTTGACCGTGTTCGAGTAACTTTGGCAATAGTTGACTATAGTTAGCATTCTAAAAGTATGAACAAACTTGGGAATGTAAAATATTTGCAGATATATAACTTTCGAGAGGGTAACTTGTAAAGTATACAAAAAACCACTCAAATTTTGCAAATGTGTTACATAAGTATGTTGCCTAACGGATATTCTGACGTATCCGTTTTTCAATTTTTATAGCAACTAATATCTTTCTTTTTAAGTCCAGTTAGATTGTTAAAAATTTTTTTAACTTCATTTCATTGTGAGCGAATTAACTCCACGTTTGGTTGGTTATTTATAAAACTTTTGCGCAGTCTAAATATATGTTTATAGTTTCTAGCTTGAATTACATTGTCTGTTCTTAGTAAAATTAAGTTTTACTAGCTGACTCGAGCGAGGCATTCGTGCTTACAGCAATAACTTAAAACTACGACTTCTTTTTAAGGTAGTTTAAAAAAAATAGGCTCAAAATAGATCATTATCTTACGTTGATTTAGAAGAAAATGCATACATACCTTACTTTTATAATTTTATAGTAGTATTAAAAAAAACCCAAAAAGAATATTTATAGCAAATATTATTCGTGCTAAATTATGATAAAATAAACATTTTCTTTTTAGGTAATTTGAATTTAACAGTAAAATCGGTGGTGAAAATCCTACAATAAGTTTAAATTTTATATAATTGGAAACTTGGAGAAAAATGGTGAACAAATTCATTCAAAAGACAAATCCCACAGCAGAACGAACAAGTAATTTTCGAATTTCTGGCGCAACATTCTGCTCAACCACGCAATACGTCTCATTTTTCGGATGCTATTCATTGAAGCTATGTATATAAACACACACAAAAAAGTTTTTCCTCACAAAAACACAGAAAAATAGATAGTGGGAAAATTTTACGCCAGTACCCAACTCGATAACCTAAGTTGAAGACAACAATCATGGAATTTGATAAAAGAGTACGTAAGATCTCGCATGGTAACAGAAAAACAGGCAAGATAAAAATATATAAGATACATTTTAGAATATGTTATTGAAAATGTAATCGGTGTTTACACTATCCAAATTCCCTGAACGATATTAGTATGTAAAGATTTAATCGAACACTTGATACTTGGATATGAAAATATCGAATCCAATCCATAACTCAAGACTAAACTGGTTGGTTAAAAGTTATTGGTGCAATTTTTATGTGTGAGCTTTAAGCGAGGTTCATACTGTGAGTGATTTTGAAAGAAAATAAGTTTAATTTATGATTAGGTATATGCTTTACGTCAACGACATTTCCGAAATATATTTAGAAGTTGATATGTCTATGATGAGATTAATTTCCAAAATGAACAGTTGTCAGCCACACAAGAGAATTATTTACGTTAAAGTACAATTACGATTGGATCGTCAGTTTTCTCACCTAGACTTGATTACCAATCCTAATATTGATTGTGGAGTGGTGGCTGACAAATCAATTCCCCAAAAAATGAAGGTAAAATATATAGGCTACTTCTACATCTGTTGTCGCGCCAGAGTACTGTTGCGTCAGACAATGACTGGCATGATTTTTTTTTGTTACAATGTTGCAGTCAGAGGCATGAATATGTGTTAAAGCGTTGCTAGTACTTACATCGATACCATGACAGAAAGCGTGGGGAGGGGGGGGGGTAGGAAATCAAGAGAAGCAACTGTATAGTTTATTTATAATTTAAAGAAAAAAAATATTTTCTACGTTGGACTAAATGTAAAAGCACATGGTTCATTTTGAGGACATATACTCCTCATTCGGACCTTTGTAACTTCGTTTCAATACTTTACGGACATTTTTATAATTAGGGTATTTTCATGCTAAAGAATTTTTTTAAAGATTGCATTTACTGAAATATTATTGTGAGAACAGTGCTAAAATAGTGGTAAAAAGAAGTGTTTAAATGAGTAGTACATCCTGGTGGCCAATATATTTTAGTTTATATTTGCTACAGAAGATATCGTGTTCATACTCGACTTACATTGATTTTTTTATTACAACTCGTCCATCCTGCTACATTACAAAATGAAGTAAAGTATAATTTATGTGTGAAAGTTTGATCCTTTTTTTTTGTACAGTATAAAATGAAACAAAACCATATAAGCATATAAATATACATGAAAAGATAATGCCATTCAAAATGAAATGAATAACCGCTCTGGCATTTTTCTCTCTTCGAATTAAGGCGTGACATTGAAAAAGTATCCGAGGGCTAGAAACGATAGAAAGTGTGAGTGACGTGGACACGAACTGTTACATGCTTCAAACGACAAGACAAATTGTGGATTCTTTAGCCAAGCCTTTTTTTTTGAATAAAATGAAGACTAGAGTATTGTCTAAAATGTTACAAAGTTAAATAAAATATATGCATATAACTTTAAAGATATGCATAGATATGTCAAAAACGTATAAAAAAACAAGATGGATATGAATCAAGGGCACCTGCATGAGCTAACCTTGAAAATTTGTGCTCATTCGTGAATATATTGCAATCTGTCAAAAAAGCACCATTAGCCAATAAACAGAGTTTGACTGAGCAAGTGCGTAGGGTTCTCGTTGAATTTCTCAATTTCAACATAAATAACGAAACGGTTGAAGCTGTGCTACTGAATCAAATTTTTATCAAAAACTGGGTGATAACCAAACGCGAACCAAACAGTATCCAGATGGATTTCGGCGACGATTTCTCATCACATTTCTCGCCATTGTATTCCAAAGTTGAATCCAGATTCATTATTAGGTTCGTTATTCCCCTGATTTGTGTCTTTTCGACTGCTAGCAGTTCTCAAGAGGCCATTGAGTAGTTCGTGTTGCGTCAGTCGTTTACTCATTTTACTTAAAAAATAACACAAGGAAATTAATTATACTTGACATTATTTAAGTTATTTACCAGCAATTGAAACTATTGATAGATGGGAAAAATTTATAATTAGGCATAAAGATTCCCGTCGACTTATGAAAGCACGCTTGGCGCATATGTCACAGGTTTTTCACGCACAAAAAATAACATCAAATACTTAATATCTTTTCTTAATATTATTTTAAGATAATATTTTAAATATGAGTAGTTTAAATATTTAGCTGCTTAAGCTATGAATTTGTTTAAAAAAAAAAAAAAAAAAAGGAGGAGGGGTGGAAAACGTACAAATAGAAATCTTTGTGTCTTCAAAAAGTTTTGCTGCGGATATGAAGTACATGATAATCTTGCACCATGTTTTATACGTTTATGTTCCAATAAAGATGAGCTCGTTGTCTTGTGTACCAGAAATATAACGTAACTGGGAATGTTATCGCAACCATTAAATATATACAGTGAAAGATATCTATGAAGATGCCTGTGAAAGATATACTAATTTTCTACATGTTCAAATGCAGCTAAGGCGAAGTGGAATCAATATTCGTCCACTACTTGCTTTAAACCGGTGTTTGGCAGCACGCTTCCATCTGATTGCAAAGGATTTGTCAGAAAAGCTTCGAAGATGACTAACCCGGGAACAACATGAGTAATGTATTGACAAAAATTGTTTGAACATATATAAGTTGAAAGAGCATTTTGATATATGTGTTAACCCAAAAATGTTTGCCAACGTCCACTCGTTACTGAGAAATAAAAGTTTTGAAACCTTCCGAAATTTTATGGGGCGAAAATTAAATCCAAAACTAAAAAGGGCCAAATTTAAAGACTTCGCAAGAAAGTAATAACGCAATTTCGCCGACTGCCCCCACTAAATAGTCGCAACCAAAAGACCATTTCGAGACATATCTACGACTCAGAAAATGGTTTGCACTCACCCGCCCGTCATCGAGATAAAATGTCTTAAAAAGTCTAACGAAATTTTTTAAAAAAAAAAAAGCGCCAAACTTAAAGACTTGGTAAAATAATCGTGCAATTTCATGGTCCGACTTTTCAAGACATCTATTCACAGATCAGCTGGAAGATATTCGCCATTACTAAGTGAAGTTTGTTAAATTTGGTGACTTTTCTTTGAACTTCAGCAGTTTTAAGACCTTAGAATATTTTAAAGGAGATGCAAGGGCAAGGGATGCAAAATTATGTGTCCAAAAACATATGTTACCATATTCTTTCGATTGTCATTTTTTTTCCATTATTACACTACATTATGGTTTTTGGTAAGAAGCATCAAATCTGTAGCCAAGCACCAGAATGACATAAGTCCTAAAATAGCGATTTTTACTTTATTGGTGTAGCATATGTATAACTCCTATTATGTATCGACTTGCAAAAAATTTGTAAAAGAAATTTCTTTTCAATTATTGAGATGCATTAAAAGAAAGCGAGCCCCATTCTTTGCATGCATCCGTCAAGTGTTTTCGCCCTCTCCTGAAAAGTTACGAAAATTGACTTACATTAGGGTGGTTTTGAGAGGTAGATAAAGAAAAGATGGGGGGGGGCTGTGTTTAAATTTGTTAAAATGGTTTTGATAGTAAATGCATTACATGGATAATCTTATATTTTGACAAAATAATGCATTTGTAGTAATAATTGCCATAGTAGTTGTTTCTCAAACTTATGCCTGTGGAAACAACTACAAAAATATTTGTGGGTTCGTTAAAAATAGAGAGATTGTCGACCCTGAGAGATTAAAGTTAGCCTCAATGACTGTAATTAAAGTTCTCGGAATTCCTTCAATTTCTACTTTTCTCTAAATGTGTGCAAGAAAATAGAAAGAAATGGGGCAAAAAAAGAAATCGTCTTTCCCGAGTATTTTTCTTCTGTGACAGTAAAGCGCTCTCCTCTGAATCTGGGGAATACTTTGATGGGGTCAGGGAATGAGTGACGCAGACAGGAACTCTTACACGCTCTAGAAAACATGTTGTAGGAAGAAAAAAGGAGAATCAGGAAACAGAGAAGCAATTTCTTTTCAAAGACGACAGTAGTTTAAATATACTTAAAATAAAATACTGCTAAGATCTTGGAATCTTTTCAATTTAAAAAATATTTTTTCCCAGAATTTAAGAGAATTCAGCATAAGAAGGATGGAGCTTTAAAGTATGTTGTTGAAAAATGATTTCAGTTTCTTTTTCTGAAGTAAGAGCCGAAAATAAAAAGGGAAAAAACGCATTGCTTTTTAGGGAAAGAAATCTCAATTTCCTTTTCAAGAGCAAGATTTAGTTGCATAACCCCGTTAATATTATTATTACATCCTTAATTAACTCGTGTCGATCAGTTAAATTTAAAAAAAAATGAATACATGAAATAAAATAAATCTTACTGAAAAGCACAAATAATTGAAGCAAATTTTCTTGTACGTAAAACTGTCAATAGCAATTTAACATTCCCTTATAAGGAAGAAAATGAAGTAACACAAATAAAACTTTTATTTTCTGAAAGAGCTAAGTAATTCACAACATCTTTCGTGCTTTACTTAATGTTTTTACTTATTAACCTTTTACTTTCTTTCTTTGATGATGATGATAATAATAATGATATTTTTAATAATAGTAATTGAAAAATTGCGTAATAATAATGATAATAAATTAATAATACTTTTTAACTTTGGTATTACGTTTCTACTCCACAGAAATGTGTCAAACTCTTTCCTAATGTATATCTTAAAGCTAATTAATCTCCTAGTTCTCTCAGCTCTTTTTATTGAGGGGTCACAGTACTTCAAAAATGACCAAACGACCCAAAATTTTGTTATTGCTTATTTCAAAAGTAAACATTATTTAAGACACTCGGAAAAAAAAGCATTGATCTAGCTCAATTATTGAAAACATTATGAGGGACTTTAGGGCATGCTCGCTATGTATTCTAACAGGAACTATTTAAAATTCCAAGATATTTATTTCTTTCCGTTGCGATTTTGAATTAAAACGTTAATTAAGTTGAACTTTTTAAAATGAAAGAGTGTTATTTTTTTCATTGTCATTTTGAATACGTGTTATAACAAAGTTCTAACAATTGTTTTTATTCTAATTATTAATGACGTATTTTTCTCAGGTACCATTTTAAAAATGTGTTTTTAAATAAAATTGCAATTGCTGTTTTTAGAAGGGACTTTTTCTGGCTTCGATCCAAATATTAAAAGAACTTTTTCGTTTAGAATTTTGCAATTAATTTTACCAGAAGAAAGCGTTTGGAAATAATTGTTTTTGGAAAGGAATTTTATTTGTAATTTAGGGAGAGTGCTAAGTATGCGCTACTTGACATCGTCTTTATTTTTGAGGAAGCATGTGCAAATAATTCGATTGATTCTTTGATGAAGGAAAGCTTTTTAGCGAGCCGCTTTAGCGGGGAGTAGTTTATTAAACTTTTCCTTGGTACTTTAAAGGCGAGCCGCCTTGGCGGCGAGTAGTGAATTGAAACTTTCCTCGCTACTGTGAAGGCGAGCCGCCTTGGTGGCGAGTAGTTTTCTCAAACTGCCTTCACTACATTACAGCCCGTGCAACGCCGGGCTACGCAGCTAGTGTGATTATATTTTTGTTTGTTAGTTTGTTTTCTCAAAGGGAGAGGACATTTTCATAAGAGACCATGAGTTTTCTAGTATTGTGAGATCTTCACGCTACTACCCACCTTGGCCTTTTTTCCGATGGACGATCCTAGGTGCCTAAGAGTGCGGATTCGTCCCAAAAACTACTGTGGCAGTAGCGGATTGTGGGGGGGCTGGGGGGCTTCCAAAGGGATAAAAATAATTTTAATATGTGTTTAATGTTCAATTGCTTCGTAAAAAATTTTGAACTATGTCTTTAAAAAAAGCTCATGCACAGCATATTTGAATAACATCACTTTGGTTTGCTATGGGAATAATATAGCAATCAGGGGTTAGACAGAATAAAAGAATACATAAAACTCAGGGTTTGCAAAATCAATGGTACATAATATATATCACGATTCATTCATTAATTCATCTATGATGGAAAAAAGTGACGATTTCATTTTGATAATTTTTTGTTTTAAATCATATTGACAGTTGTTTCTAAATAATACCGTGCATCATTTACTAATATCAGGTTTAATAATATCGAATCATTTGACATAATTTTTAATACAATGTTTCCCAACCTTTTTGAGCTCATCGCCCCCTTCAAGACGCTGACTGACACCTATCCCCCCCCCCTTCCTGTATAAAACAATAAGTTGACATAATTGAACATCGATATCATTAAAAATCTAAGCACCTAACTTTAATTTGAAGTAAAATGTACTCAATAAAGCAATTATAACCAATCACTTCTAAACTTAAAATACCTATTATTCTTTTTTCCTTTCACAAAGTAAACTGATATATAACTGAAGCATTTGAAGGGAAACATCGAAAATTTTCGACGAACATTTCAAAAAACAGAAGTACATTTTTCAGGAAATATTATTTCCTTTTCTACACTAGACTCTGGTGGAACTAAAATCGTTGAAACTAAAAATTTGTTTTAAAACAAATTGACAGTTTGAAAATTTATAAAATTAGAAAAAAATGACAAAATACTTCCTAAGGCTCATCCTAGGTGCAAGGAGGAAGCTCTTGAACTTTAGTTTTAAGTTCAATTACTTTTATTGGAATTCAAAAAGCGCAAAAAATATATTAAAGGTTTTTAATTAATTTCTTCGTTAATTAATATGTCATCAGAAGACGCCACCTAGCTCAAGACGCTCCGATCAACTCTGAACAACCGGTTTCGTACATGTTTACAATTTCTGTTTTCACTAGTTTTATTTCTGTTTTTTCTCTTCTAAATACCCATCGTCCTTTAAGAATTTACCGCCCCTTTGAGGAGTCTAATCGCCCTTCAGGAGCAACCTATGCTGGGAAACACTTGTTTAACAGTTGATCGACTTAAAATGTTAAAAAAAAAAAAAAAAAAATCCGCCATAGAATCGAAGCAAATTAGTACACGTATGTAATCCTTCTGCTCTTTAAAGTAGATTAATTGACTTTATGTACCCCCCCCCCTTTTTTTATATAAAGGAACTTTGTGAGAATTGTTTTAATAAGAAATGTAAGGGAGAAGCACTTTTTACTTTTCTGGGCCCCCCACAAAAATTATTTCTGTATCCGCCCCTGCTCTGTGGCGGATAAAATATGATTATCATTAGCATTATGCTAAATAAGCACAAAATGTGACATGTGAAAAAAGTCATGACACACAACATGCGTCAGTACCTTTTTTTCTAACCTTGGCCGATCGCATCTAGCCAGTTCGCGAACTGGCTGGCCAAAGCCCGAAATCAAGGAAAGATCGGACTTTGGCCGGTCATTTTGAGGCGATATTGGCCATTTCGCGAAGTGGCCGGCCAATTCGCGAACTGGCCGACTTCGGGCTTTGGCCGTAACATATGTATATATGTATATATGTATATATATATATATATATATATATATATATATATATATATATATATATATATATATATATATATATATATATATATATATATATATATATATATATATATATATATATATATATATATATATATATATATATGTGTGTGTGTGTGTACATATCAACTTGATAAGTCAACTAGTTGATTGTCAATTGCGAATCAAATGTTATCTAAGCATGCGAATTTCTGTTTCGTCACATATTTATTATATGGAATAAAAAATATATCATATCACTATTTTATACGTAACCGAAATACGTATATAGGTATTTCGCAGAAATGACAATTTTTGTCAACGTATTAAGACTACTTTTTGTTTTTTATAAATATCATGTAAATTTAGCAGGGAAAAAACATCGTTATTTCACTTTAGCCATCCATCCCATTCAATAAATACCCACAACTTTAATGAAGTTTTAAAGCTTTTTTTGAGTAGCAAGATCATTTTCATTTTTTATGATTGTTAGTCTTTAACAGTGACATAACCCATCAGGTTTATGAGGTAACTTTAGTTTAACAATGTATTTTTACTACTTGTCGAAATAAGTACATCTAACTAGGAATTTTTATGAGCTTTCATATGCTATGGAAGATGAAACCGCATTTTAATAAATCTGACTACATATATATTCGTAAGATAAAGTTTAGCTTTACATTGAAGTGAAAAAGAGAAACACATCAGAGGTTAAAACCAGCTTCAAAGTTCATTTCATTTTAAACCCAAGGACCTCAATCCAACCATTCTTACTCTCAGATCTCTAGATTTTCCCAATAGGTGTCCAATATAGTTCCACACTCCCACAAACTTTACTTTAGTAATATCCAGATAAAATTTAAACATTTCACATAATTTTATCACATCTTCAATCTCAATTATTCTAAAGCAAATATGACTGAGTGGAGCGAATAATCCCAAAAGTCTGGTCATGTGGGAAAACATACAATAAAAGTTTCTTGAAACGATGCAATGTATTTCCTCTTTATTTCTTTAATTATTTTCAGCCGACTCCAACTTTACTCACATAATACTTTGTCGACTGAACCTTATTCAATTTATTCTTCCCCAACTTCCATAGTCGATATTCATTGTTAAATGACAAAGCAGGATGGGGAAATTTCACGTTAGATTGATTTACCAATTTTATGAATTTGGAATCTATACGCATTTGCCGATGTTTCGAAGCCTTGTTATCTGAAGCGCACATCTCTGTAATATCTCACCTCAGGGTACTTGAAAGCAATTTACCAATAACCGGTGCTTCGTTTAATACTTTAATGGTAGAACTTGTTATCCGGATTAAACTGACTTTGATAATACAAATAAGATGAGTTCTTGTCGGGGAATGTTTAAACATTAATTACAATTGTTAGAGTTGATACTTTCATAACTAAACGAATTTATTGGAGTTTGTTTTTGCTGGAGATTGAAAAGTTGTTTGACAACCGAAATCAACACATTTAGCCCATTAATTTGAAAAATTGGAATCCCATTTTAAATTTTTTTAAACAATTTAAAGTTTAAAAAAAACACAATATAAAAAAATAAAACATTTTTTTTATGTTTAAAGCAGCTATGATAAATTGCGAAGAAAAAAATTAATTTTTTAACAAACATTTTTTTACTGGATATTATCCATCATGTAAATCAACTCATCTTTAGCGTAGCTTAATTTCTCTGATGAACATTTCACAACAAAGAGGAGGACGAGGACCGGAAATGTAGTTCGTTATAGCAGTAATTCGGTTTAAGCGTGTTCGGATTAACGAATTTAGCTGTATTTGAATTGGTTTTTGGTTTTAGAATAGTGAAAAACCGTTCACCTTGGGAAGGAAAGTAGCTCAGTATTTTTTTTCTCCTGAACTATGAATTCACGCTTAGTTTTTACAGCTGCAAAAACAGGGAATCACTTTCCACGGCTGCAGTTGGACATTTAATATTTTAGCCGGCTTGTTTTTGATAGTATTTTTTTTATTTTTTAAATATATTTTTGGTGCATTTTGTTGAAAATAGACATGGGGGGGGGGGGGATTTGAATCTCTCTGCAGGATAGCTGTAGAAGTGGCAGGTCCCAGTTCAGTTGCAGGCTCAATCGCTCATTGTGTTTGAGGGGAGTATGGCACGGTCTTACTATTAGATCTTTTGATTCCCCTGAAGAAGCAGGTTATTGATTCCCTGAAGAAGCAGGTTAAGCTTTGTCAGAACGTTGTTTTGAAGGCATGTCTAGAAACGTTGAGGGAAAAGTTGGAGAAGTTTTAGAAAGAGTTTAATAAAAAATTGCATTGCAATAAAAGGCAAGCAAAAAAAGATAAGAGATTTCTTTTTTAACTGCGTTAAGTAATGTATAATTTTAGTGAGCGTTCAAACAGTGTAAGATTCTAAAATGCTATTGTGTAAGGTGCACTAGGGTTATGAAATGATTTTTTAAAATGGCAATGTTTTTTTTTTTTTATTTTTTTTAAATTTATTTTTTGTATTTTTTTAATCCCCGGTCGTTGCAATTAATGAACTTTTATGCTCTGATAACTAAAACGCTAATATTGCAGTTAGGTCTTAATAAAATTCTTGCATCAACCCATTTCAAGTTTAGTGTTCTAAATGCACGGTTCTGCAGTATGTAGAAACTGCAAAACTAGAACCTCATAGTGCCATTCGTAACAGAATGACTAGTAAAATGTACTAATAAGTTTAAGGGACTATTATTAAAACTGTATGTGTGAGTTACTGCTAACCTACGGACATAATCTCCTTTCCCATCTCATTTGAGACACTTATAAATGTAAGTAAAATAATGCAGCGCTAACAGAAGTACAAATGCATTGGTGCTATATAAGGGAAAACTGTTTTTTCATGTAACATGGGAAAAAAAAAAGGGAACATAAAAAGTATTAATTAGCGATGAAAACTAACATCATTCGCACTATGAAGAAGATATTGCTAAACTGATAGATAAATAAGTAAGAAAATATTATTAGCAAAACAGTATCAAGCCACAATTGCATATTATTTCAAATTGAAAAATAGCCTAATACAAATGCTTATTCAATTTTTTTATTACTTTTTTCATAACTGAATATATCATCCAATTCTATTATTATGATGTCGCTAACAACAATTGCATTAACGAATTTGTTCTGTCCCAAAATTAATATTTGCTTACATTTGCTACAAGAAAACTAAATTATATTTCAAATTGTATGATAGTACTAAGCATATATAATAAAGTAATGTAGAATATGTTCCTCACTTTTAATTTTACCTATATATTTAGAACTTAAAAAAATTAATATATATATATATATATATATATATTGTGGTGTCTGATAAGCAGCTGATATGCAGTCAGAGAAAATAAGTAGAAGATTCATTTGATTGGTTATATTATGTTGAATAATTGTATTTCAGTGATAAATTCAGCTACTTATTTTCTTTCATCCTTTGTACAATAAGAACAAAACGTTTCCCCACACAAAATGACTTCATCATTGATAAAAGTTACTAAAATAAAAATGCTGCTGATATTACTTTAGAAAATTGTATTTCATAAAACAATCTGCAAATTCTCCTTATCAAAAATAGAACATGAACAATATTCAATTCTGAAATCAGTATCTAGCCACAAATGGAACAGTAAAACATTTTATTACTTTCAGAAAAATCGTAAAATGTGTTTTATAACCTACCGAGAAAAAATACTTTGAATATCATCTTTTGTTTTCGAAATAATGAGTTTAACTTTTCTGTTTTAACAGTTACTGTTTCATTTAACATTCAGTACTAAAACGCATAAAACTAAACCGTCTGTAAAGGATATGGGTATAACTTAATTTCATAAAATGTAACGCCTTCTAATTATGCTTGTTAGAGTAAAACATGAAAAAAAAAAAGATTTTTTCTCGTAAGAAAGTCAAATAAGTTTTACGTTGCTATTGAACATTTTTTTTAATATTTTGTTTGGGGAAAACAATAATGGCTCGTCAAGTAATAAAGTACAATGGTTCTTGAAAGATATTCGTTTTTAAAAAATGCAATATAACTAGCAGTTTTATTTCTCTTTTTAGCCTACTTTCCCGTAAAAGTAAAAGAAAGACTAAAAAGCATGATAAGTAGCTTAATACATCGTAACAATTTGAACAAATAAATAGTATAAATAATATAATTAAAGAAATATCGAAGAGTTTAAACTTGCGGAGTAAGGTTTTGAGAGTTGGAAAATGATTGTCGATCTATATGTCTACTCAAATAACTTTTGAGTAAAAACTGAACAGTTTGACTCGAGCAAACTCTTTTTTTTTTTTTTTTTGCTCAAAAGACCTCGGAAAGGACTCCTCATTCCCCTTGTTCGATTTTTTGATTTCAACAAGTTTTCATTCTATGTCGAACAGTTCAAAAGTATGCCCCCCTCCTGATAAGTTTTGAGTGAACGGGCCGATTGGAACACGTTTTTTTTTCTTCTGTTCGAACATTTTTTTCACAAGGAAAAAGATGTGTATATTTTGAATATGTTATCAATTTTTTGTATAAAGTTGTAGGAAACAATTACTAAATAAAAACAAAATACAATATTATTGAACTTCGCAGAGATGGCCTATGACTCCTCCTTTTTTCAGGATAGTCCATTTTTAGGAAGGGGTGATACGCAGATGAAAATTGAGGAATGGGATTCACAATTGCAGCATTGGTTATAAAGCTTGAATACGTCACCTTGCTTACCTTTAATTGGTCTCCCAATTTGAGAAATTAGCCAAAGAGGAAAATATTTTTATTTTTGCACAATCGAGAAAGATTTCTCATTGGATACAAGAAAGTAGGTGGGTCTTGGTTTTATATCTTTCCGCAGCCATTGGCCATTGACTGTAACGCCTCCAATTGTTCATTTAAATTTAAAAACAAAATGGTAACATAAGGGTTGCAATAAAGAAAGCAAAGACTTGTTTTCACTTCCTTGCCAAATGCAGGTGTGGCTCGAAGAATTATTTAATATTTCATAAAACTTATCACTTCGCCAAAATGTCGCTAAACTTGCAAATATGGCACACTGGAGTTTTTTTCTTCTCTACCTATTTTAAGGAATGGACTCGTTTTCTAATTTGATTGGCACCGGCCATCTAGTAGCGGTTGAATAATATCCCGTAGATTAAAAATAGACACAAGTCAGAGATCCATAAGACTAAATAAAACCGAGGTGCGAATAAGAAGAGCAAATGTTTTCTGAACGCTACTAGGTCTGTGGAAAAATGACCAATCATGGACCTAAATGTTTTTAGAACTCTCAACTTCGACTCCGTAGTTATTACAGAAATGCAGAATTACAGAGAAACTGACTGGCTGCTGCTCACAGAATGTAAAAGCCTTCAATTTCCTATTCTGACTCCTGAATTCGTCTACTTTACTCCAAAATTTCATTAAAAAAATTAGAAATGTAAATATGTCGGCAGTCCTTATCTTGCTGTCATATTTATAAATCATTCATTTTTTAACTATGGCTTGTTATAGGTTTCTATAATGTACGGAATATTTTTTGCCAGTTAAAAAAGGTTGAAAACTCTCCATTTCAGCGGTCATTTGTGAAGTTTTTCCATCGACTATAGGTCATTCGAAACGGAAAAAATCGTCCGTCCATGAACTATCGACTAAAACTGTCATCGCCTCTTAACTTAAATAACTTAATATTCGCGACTTAATAGTGAGTTAAAAAATGATATTCTAATGGAAATGCAAAATAATTATATTAGAGTCGTAAGTATATGTCCAGTTTAACTCTGTTACTAATAAATGTTATAAATTAAATTTATTGTTGAAATACTTGTGTTGTTGTTTCCTTTATCACTCGGGTATCCGAGCCCGAGTAGATGAAATCTACTCGATGTGAGGCAGGTCAATGCGACTTCCGTTTTTACGAGCAACATTAAGATGGCAGATCGTTTTAGCTGTGAAAATTCCAAGCAATCTATTAAAATAATCACTGATTACGAGCTATCTTTTCACATATTTTGACATAGTATTGTATATCTGAAGATAATTTAATCCCCAAGTCGGTAAAATTATAAATACAATTAATAACATTGAAAACAAACTTAAGTCCTGTAGTTAAGCGATAGGGGCTGTTAAAATATCTTGAAAGTTTTATTTTTTTTAGGAATTGTAAATGCAGACATAAAAGAGAGATTTTGTACTAGTATTAAAAAAACATTAAAAATGATTGCTGTAGGGATTTAAAAAAAAATAGTTTTTTGAAAATGTATTTATTTTAAAAAAGGTATAGTAAATGCTGACATGAAAGTCGATTCAAGAGCTCCAACAAAATACAAAATCAAACATTTTCTATTCCATCCTGAATGTGTCAGAAAATTGGAGCCAAAAATAGGGTGATCCATCTCGCAGTGATGGACACTCCTTTTGGAGATTCTTGATAAAATTCAATTTCAAAACTTAAAGGCGTATAAATGATATTTTTGCACAATAAAATTGTATGTGCATATAGGTATATCTTCACCTTTAAGGATTTAAAATAAATGATAGTTTGACTGCAAATAGATTAAAAAATATATATTACAAAATAAATTTGCTTTGCTTTAAGAGACAATCCGAATAAAAAGAGTAAATTGTTTCCATATAAGTGTGGTAAAACTTTTGAAAAATTAATATTTTTGGTTCTCTTCTTCAGTTACATAAAATATTAAATCTTAAATTTATTAAAGTCATATTAAAAACTTTCTCAATCAAGAATTGCATTCTGGTGATAACTTATTATCTAACAGTTATAATTTCAGATGCTACACATGAAAAAATATTTCTCAAATGGTGTCTTTGCTTGAATTTAATAAATTGTCATTTTCCTCGCCAGAGCAAAAAAAAAAAAAAAAAATCCAATTTAAACAATCTTCTTCGGAAAATTTAAAAATGTCCCATTCTACTTCATTGTGCGTCCTTTTAAATACAGTAGAGTCTCGAAAATCCGAGTCTCAAAAGTCCGAGGTTCCGCTTAATCCGAGGCTCTTTTATTGACATTTTAAGGTCTATCTTCAATAACTAAAAAGATAATTTGCATTAAAATCTGAAAATAAGAACCTTTTGCTATTGGAAAATTTTCTTTTGTTCTCACAATAAAGTAGTAAAAAATGTATTGAGTGGTTGGTGTCAAAGACATTCATCAAGTGTCACGAAATATTCTTTATCTACTAGAGATATATTAAGATATGCTTTGGAAATAATAACTTGATATGTAAAACGACTTGAAATTAAGTTTATCTCACTAATGATGATCGAAAAGTGTTACGTTTCTGCTGTTAAGAATTTTTTTCCGGATAATCCGAGTTTTCAGTAATCCGAGGTGGTATGAGCCCGAATTACCTCGGATTTTCGAGACTCTACTGTAATCAATGTTTTTGACTAACTAAAAAAAACCCACATAATGGGTGCGTGTATTCATGCACAGTTTTAGAAAGCAACACTAATTAACTGAAGAGGTGTTTATAAATTTTCCTAAACCTATAAAATAAGGTTAACATATAGATAATTGGATCCTTTTCCGTCTTGGGAAGTCACTTATTTAAAATCTTGCCAGCAATTTTAATTTTATGCGTTGACATGTTAAGAGTGACATTTTGAAGGAACAGAAATTCAATGGAGTGCAAGATGAACGTTACTACGCTGAAATAACGCTTTAGAAAAAAAATGAACCCGAATACTTTCACTCAGCAGCCAACAGATGCAGAAAAGTCCTTAGAAAAGGCTTTTTAAAATATTAAAAGTTTGACACTTATTGTTAGAGAATGGTAGCCAAATCTAGCCCATATTGTTAAACGAACCCAAAAGTAAAAACATTTGTTTTCAAGTTGGCAATGTTTCGCCAAATTGAAGACAAAAACTGAGCGATCAAAAATTTGGCGTATGTCGTGGCCAAGTGGTAACTAAATTTTGCAATCAGTTTAGCCTACTTAGAAATGAATACTAATATGACTACAAAAACGAGTAAAATACCTTTTTACGAAACATCGAAATGCAACCAAAGGATATTGTGCATAACGATACCCCATATAAACCATAAACAATTTCAAGTTTCCACGGCTTACAGTTTTTGAGTTATTCGAGATGCATAAGCAAATACAGATATCTCTAGAAAACTCGCGGTAATTAACTAGAAGATTATCAAAAAGGATATATTGCTGTTTTTCGTTCATTCGCTGGAACATATGGATAACATGATGCTCAACATTAATTCGAAAGTGAGTGAAATAAAAAAATAGACCGACATCGTAGTAAATAAACAAAATTACGTTCATAATACTTTCTTTTTTTTTGTTTTTATTAAATTTCACTCACACTTGCCGAAGACCCCCCTAGCAGCATCATCTCATCGGCCGATGATCGGCCATTCATCGAAACCCGATGAAATTCTCATCGGCCGATGATCCAATATGTCTCATCGGCCGAGCAGAATCCGAACAGCAAAATCCGATGAGAATACGATGAGATTTGGAGCAATTTACGAGCAGAACAGCCCCGTATCGAGGAATTTCATCAGGGAACTTGATCCGAAGGATATCGTTTTCCGATGGAATATAGCTCTTCTTATTTTCATCGGGAAAGTTGATCGGAAGGATATCGCTTTCCGATGAAAAGTAGCTCATCGAAAACCATGCTCGGATACTGATCGGAACGATGTCATCGTTCGTTACAGGATCAGTTTACGAGGAGTTTGTTGATCGGCCGAGCAAAATCCGATGAGTTGATGCTACTTGGGCCGTTTAAAGGGTCTGTGTGGCGGACATTCACAACACAGTCATACACACAGAGGAAGGACAAGGACAGAAGTACATCCATGCCTGAGTCGGTATTCGAACCCGGGGCCACCTCATCACGGTCAGAATTGGGGACCTGATGTAGCAAGCAAGCTACACTAGGTGGCCAAAAGTATCCGGACACATTCAAAAATTCACATTTTTACATATAGCTCGAGAAATAAGTGATCAATTGTTTTTTAACTTTAGTCATACAAAATATAGGCTTCACCAAACATTTCCAAGTTGAAATTAAATTACCCTTGCATTTGGGGGACGATAAGAAAGGGGTTGAAAGAAAAACCGCTTTTTGAACATAACTCTTCGAAAATAGCTCGGAATAAGCTATCAATTTCAGTAATTAATTAGCATACTATGTATAATTACTGTACAAATTTTTATGAACGTACCACTCTTACTTCTGAAGATATGAAACATTTTTGAAAAAACGGCAATTTTATTTGAAGGGTTTTTGCTCATAACACGCAGAGTTTTTGATCAAACCTTATCACAACTTCAGGAAAGATGACAAAATACAAGAGAAAGAACATACTAAAACCGTAAATAAAAATATTAAAAATTCGATGAGATATGAATGTTAAAAGGAAATAATTTTTCACGGCGCATGCGCGAACGACAGAAATTTATAACTACAAAAATATTGTAGCCTGATTTATACTGCATCTTATAAAAAAAGTTCCAGTTGAATATCATGAAAAATGGAAAAGATATCAGCGATCTAGTGAGCTGTATTTCATCCATTTCGCAGACAATACATAAATAATGAGGGTCTGTCCACAAAGAGCTATTTTTAAATTAAAGGTTATTGCGTCGTCTTTCAAAACCAACGTTTCAGAGGGTGTCCGGATACTTTTGGAAACGTACGTATAAGGTCTTTTTGGCCGAACAGACGAAATGTGACTTCTATGCCGAATATAAATTTTCAAACTGTATACAATTTAACATTGAAAAAAAATGATCGATTGTCACCACACTATTTGTGGACAACCCCTCACTATTTATGTATTGTCTGCGAAATGAATAAAATACAGCTCACTAGATCGCTGATATCTTTTTCATTTTTCATGATATTCAACTGGAACTTTTTTTATAAGATGCAGTATAAATCAGGCTACAATATTTTTGTAGTTATAAATTTCTGTCGTTCGCGCATGCGCCGTGAAAAATTACTTCCTTTTAACGTTCATATCTCATCGAATTTTTAATATTTTTATTTACCGCTTTAGTATGTTCTTTCTCTTGTATTTTGTCATCTTTCCTGAAGTTGTGATAAGGTTTGATCAAAAACTCTGCGTGTTATGAGCAAAAACCCTTCAAATAAAATTGCCGTTTTTTCAAAAATGTTTCATATCTTCAGAAGTAAGAGTGGTACGTTCATAAAAATTTGTACAGTAATTATACATAGTATGCTAATTAATCACTGAAATTGATAGCTTATTCCGAGCTATTTTCGAAGAGTTATGGTCAAAAAGCGGTTTTTCTTTCAACCCCCTTCTTGTCGTCCCCCCAATGCAAGGGTAATTTAATTTCAACTTGGAAATGTTCGGTGAAGTCTATATTTTGTATGACTAAAGTTAAAGAACAATTGATCACTTATTTCTCGAGCTATATGTAAGAATGTGAATTTTTGAAAGTGTCCGGATACTTTTGGCCACCTAGTGTACTTTTGCAGTACGGTGCCATTTTAGTCACTGTCAAGGGTTATGCAGCTTAAATTATAAAATGTACTCGAGTACTTAAAGGAAATCAGTATTTAAATGCTATTTGCCCAATTATCTTTATTATTATTTATAATAACCAATATTTCTTGCGTGTAGGATTCTCATCAAATCTATGAAGTTGATCTACCAAATTCAAGTTTACTTTTACAATTAACTATATGGTGCTTTTTACGTAATCTTTCATTATAATTTAATTTTGACGACTCTTTGCTAATGAAAAAACCTAGTAGATTTAGTTTTGAGAGTGTGGAAAATCCATAGTTTACTTTTTTCTGAAGTGTGGCTCATAACTGATTTCCAAATGCATTAACATTTTCGCTCCGCTGCATTCTTTCCTTATCTGCTTTATGCAAGTCTAGAGTTTGCAGACATGCGTAAATCCATTTATCATTAATAGGTGAAAAAAAGAAAAAAAAAATTTTTTTTTGAAGATCGTAATGCGCAATGAAGAATCTATTTTGAGATTTCTAATGTGGTTTCCTAGCAACTATAGATTTTCCTTTATCTATTTTATTCCATGAATAATGTTTTTATTGATTCCATGTACGGTTGTCATATTTTAAAACTTTTTTGACGTCATGAGATTACTACCTTAGACTTTCGCCTTGAGGAAAACTACATTTTGTTCTGTTAACTTCACTCTCTGTTTATTCCAGAAACTGGTATTATTTTTCCCTTACAACAGTATATTATTATTCAATAAATAAGTAATGAAAAAAAATCAAAGGCCTGTTTTTGATTTTTATGAAAAAACTTATTGATAATATCAATAGTTTTCTAAGAAACCACCTACACAGAAACTTGTAGTAGATATTATATTTTTTAAATTAATTTTATTAACGATAATATTAGTTTTGTTTATATTACAATAACTGCAAGGATATTATTTAATAAATAACAACCTAGAAATCTTATATTTCTGAATATTATATTTCACTTTAATGAGTGATGAAGTAAAGGTTTGAACAAATCAAAAAGTGCTGAACAGAAGTATTTGAAGAAAAAAAAATCTTTAAAACAAAGAAAGAAATTTTGGGCAAAAAAAAAAAAAAAAAAAATGCGCAATAATGTTATTTTTTGTTTAGATGCTCTAATGCGTTTACTAATTGTTTTTACTTCCAAAACAGACATTTTATGCTCTAGTTCAATCCCAGATCAAAGTTTTCGGATAAAAAATTGATCAATACGAGAAAAACTCTGGCAGATATTTATGAATAATGTTTTATTTGCACAAATGACTTCAACTTTATACTTAGTTAAGCGTCTGCTGTAAGTCCGACTTACTGTGTTTCAATTTTACAATGACATGTGAACTACTTATTTTAAAAATATAATTTTAAACAATTTACCTTTCGTAGATTGCATGTGCATTGCTTTTGTTGGCGTTTTACCTACAAACGAGGGTTTAGTAGTTGAGTGATTACTTGTTAGACCGATGCTCTGAATCACGTGATCCATCATTGTTTTCATATCAAGCGAGAGATCGTGCGATTTCTTAATTGTTTCAAAGAGCTGTTTGAAACTAGCCTTGCAGAAGTGGTGAAACTTACTAACTTAATAGCAAACTACATTACTTTAATTAGTAAGTAACCACTTTCTTAATGCATTTTTCAAGTAAATAAGTAATTTACATCATGTAATTTTGTGAAGGATTATCAGTTTTATTTACAACTGCAAAATTACAACATAACTTTCGAATTTCCAACAATTTGTCACTTTCAAAACATTGTAATTTTTTTAAACATATTTATAGAGATATTTGGAGGGAGGGGGGTAGTGTTCAACTTAATTTATTTTTTTGCTCCACCATAAGTCTTGGCCAAGCGTTTTACTTCAACTACGTCTATTTCCTTTTTTTTTATTTGATAATTAAAAAAAAAACTTTATCAAAACTGAACTCCCACACAGTTTATAAAAATACAAGCAACAGCCAGTATAAGTTTAGACTTTTGAATTCCGTAAGCGATTACTTTTTTCTCTACCGAAGTTTGAGAATATCCAGGCGTTAAAGATAATAAACCTATTTTGGAAACACTAATTTAAAAATGTTTCTCAACATTTGAAATTGATTTAAGTAAAAAGTAACACGGTATAAGCATCTTAGGTTTCAAAAAAATGAAGCTAGCGTTTAAAAATCGAGATCAGACTTTATTTTAAAAATGAAGGATATTAAAAATGTTTTAGTTTTAGATTTATGGTATCCAGTAAAATGTTTCGTGAACTATTAAAAATGCAATTTGCAAAAAAAAGTTTAATATTAAAAACTACAGAACTAAGAAAGTTTTTAAAGCGTCAAGGCCAGAATATCATTTCAAGTGAAAATACAAAATCTGCTTTACCAAAAGTTGTGTATCAAAAGCAAAAATTTCCTGGGTTAATAATGAAACGTTACGAAAGCCAAATTTCACAATTTTTTAAAGGCTCTGTCCCATTAATGTCATCGTTTATTAATGAATTTCTCTTTCGGCTTTTAGGATAAATCCTTTTAGCTATAGGAAGCAATTTTAACCACATACATTAGTCAATTTCTCAACCTAATTCTTCTTCATTCGTCGCTAGACCTATAATTTTTCTTGATTGTGCGAAGTTAACTTTTTCACATAAAACAGTTTTTGCACACACTGAACTTTAAAAAAGTTTATTACATGAATATTATAAGGCTATAGTAATTTACCGGACGTATCGGATTTTAATTTTTGCAGCAGTTAAATCTTTATTTTAGTTATGATGTACTAAATTCAAAGCACGAATTCAGTTTATTTTTATACATCCGTTTTCAGCGTAGTGCTCAACTTAAGTTTCAAATATCAAACTAAGCTTTGAGCTAGCGTTTTACTGTAAATTATGCACTACTAGTCAAAATTATTGCAAGTTAAAGAAAGCATTCATTTTATCAAGAATAAGGAAGAAGGCAATGATTTTTTTTTTCTATTCAAAACCTATATTTTGAAATATCAATACATTAAATCAGTTTAGAGACAAATTTCATTATATTATTGAAGAAAAATAATTCTAATTTATTTTTTGAAAAAGTGTTGACTAAAAATGTTCAGTATATGAGAAACCGGAATCCAATTTGGTTTATCTGAAAAAATTAAATAAATAAACAGTTGCAAGATCTTAACGTAACCCAGTTGAGAAACTAAAGAAAAAAAAACTAACTGTGTGTATTTGAACTGAAAATCATTTACAGTGTTTTTAAGCCACCTCTATATTTTATCACACTTGTCTCTTTTTTAGGCACAGATTCCAAATGGTTTTCTAACTCTTCTTTTAGTATTTCATAGTGCCAAACTTAACTTTAATTGTTTCAAAAATCAATTTAGCTGAAAAAAAAAGGGGAGCTTATCAGGAAAAAAATGTTGGATTTCTCAAGCATGCAACGCTTTTGAACAGTATTGTAGGAAATTATTATTTCATAATACTTATTATTTCTTTATTTTTTAAGTTTATTAATTGAACTGATCAACAGGTCAGTTATAGTTTAATGGCATACGAGCCCATATGGGCTCTTCTGTGTCAAACGATTGCTTATTTTGCAGCCTTTTTTATTTTTTATTTTTCATCTAAAAATATTTTTTAAACAATGATAACAAAAGTGTATTTTTAAAGTATAAGATACAAAACTTTGTTTTAAAATAACAGTAATAAGCACATATTCTATGAAGAAATAAAAATAACGCAACATACAAGTTTAGAAAATAGACGCTTAAAACACATAGGCGATTACTATCTTTATTGAAATTTAAGTTCATCCACCCATACGACATAATGTCAAAAACGGCATGGAACGCCCAAATAAACGACAAGAACGAATTCGGGACCCAAACTACTGCTAATTATTTAAGGCATATCTATGTCAGTTGCAGTTAACTTAACTGGAATAAATTTCACCATAATGGTCTTTTGCAGCATCATTCCCTCAGTACGGGCTTTCCAGGCAGAATGCAGCTGACACTTCGTGAAATTTTTAGCAAATATATTGCGTAAAAAGGAAATATGAAACATAAATGGCTCTTCAGGATTCTTCTTCTGGAAAGAATAAAATAATCCATAGAAACTGGGTTTGAAGGCAAACGAGACTCGAAATTTTCAGAATAAAATTTACATCATACTTTAAACCTTTCGTTGACTCATTAAAAACGCATCAGGAAACTCAAACGATAATTAAGTATTTATTTTATATGCGTTTGCGATTTAAGTGTAGTATGCAATAAGTTTTCGAGTTAAAAACATTACTAAAGTTCGCAATGTAGTATATATCAAAAATCCTTGTTAAAAATATGTGGGAAAAATAGTTAAGTTATTAATTGAGCCTTTGTCAAATTGTGTATGCATTTATTAAGAAGTAACAAAATGGAAGAACATATTTTAAATGCATGAAAACGTGATTAAAATTGAGTCAATAGATAGTTTAAAAACTTATAGAAAACGAAAGCAAGATACATATATATTAGTGCATCCCTAAAATATTGGACGCTTTAAATAATACTTCCAAAATGATGGGCATTTTAAAGGATTTTTCCAGAAATAAGACACTAATCGTCTTTGCAACATATGTCCCATAAGATAAAGGCTTTAACTTCATTGAGAAGACAAGCGGAGACCGGGTGGGAGGGGAAATAAAAGCGTTTTTTGACTATTATTCTTCATCGTAAATAGCTGATAATGAGCTGCACATTTCAGAAGTTATTTTTCACGCTACGTTTTTATTGTTTTGCATATTTTCCTGAAAGTTATATTCCCAAATTTATGTACATTATTTTCAAAAGTGCCAATTTTATTTCCCGGTTGTTGGCTCATAGCATGCAACTTTTCTTGCAACATTATAAAACTTTCAGAAAAGATAACAGTGTACGAAAGATGAAGTATACAACTTTTGAACAAAACATTGAAAATGCATTGAAATATGAAAATTTTAAGTAATTGATTTTTCCCTACTCATGGACAAAGGGCAGCAATTTAAAACTACATTTTTAAAAATCATATATGGGCAATTCCACGTCAGATCAATCACCTTCTTGACCCGACCATCTCCGATTTTCACGAAATTTGGTATGAAGGACACATATGGCAAGATAAGTAATTCTGCAAATTTTTAGATTTTTATTGTAAAAATTGTACGAAATACAGGGCTGTAAAAAAGCGTAAAAAGTGCGAAAAAAGCAAAAAGTTGTCACATTCCAATGACCGTAACTTTTTTCCTAATTATAGCAGAATAAAAACTTAAATGCCGTTGAAAATCTGAAGAATGGAGCTTTCTTTTGATATATTACATGACTTTATTGCGATAGGTTAAGGTTTCAAGGTCATTCACCGTGACTTTTGACCTTGAATATCTCAAAACACGCCCCCTTAGAATTTCTTCAAAAAAATATATTTTATAGCTCCAACACTATACTTCCACTATACCAAAACTTAGGCTGGCACCGCAATGGCAAGGTACTCAAAAAAGTCAGGAATGTTTACATGTTTACATTAGGAACTCCGTATGTCAAGTCAGTCATTTTCTCGACATCACCATTTTCGATTTTAATGAAATTTGGTGTGAAGGACACATACAGCAAGATAAGTAATCCTGCAAATTTCTTTATTTGTATTGTAGAAATTGCGCAAAATACATTACTGTAAAAAAACGTTAAAAAGTGCAAAAAACACGAAAACTTGTAACATGCAAATGCTTGTAACTTCTCTTCTAATTACAGTAGAATAAACGTTCAAAAACCAATGTAAAGCAAAAGAATAAAGCTTTCTATTGATATACTACATCACTTTTTAAAGAAAGGTTAAGGTTGAACATCTTAAAAGACACTACCTTAGAATTTCTTGGGAGAAAAAGTATTTTATAGCTCTAACACTATTTTTCCACTGAACCAAAACTTAAGCTGGCACCACAATAAAAAAGTACTATTAAGACAGTTTACATATTTTTCTTAAATGTTTTACATTACTTCTCTCCTACTAAAATTTTTTTATGTGTTATTCCTGAAATATGTATATTTTCACAAATGAACAGGTTTCTCAAATAAGGACTAGAATGTAAAAACAATTTTATTTGATAAACATAATTTTTATCTGTAATTAGTAACAAATCTTGGAAATCAAAAACTGCAAGTTTTAGCCAACGACAAAGCTTTCCGTACAGAGGCAGTTTTTTTTAACAACCAATGTTAGAAATTCTGCTCCAACATTAATAAAATTATCTGTTAAAGCTCTATAACAACTAATTAAGTAGCCTCGAATTATTTTGAGAAAAAAAGTAGTTTTATCATTACATTACTCACCAGAAATTCTAATTACAAGACTTTAATGTAATCCCTCGAAAAAGAAAAAGAAGCAAGGCCTGGCTCCACAGTGGATAGGCATTGTACAGTTAACAGGTATATACATCCTGCTTACAGTTCTGCAGATATTATTTGATAATTTTAAGCTTTCCACATCTTACTGGCTGATATTGTGTCACCTTTGAAAATATTTTTCATACCTACACGTACTGGAGCACTTTAGTTAATAACATTTCAGACCTCAAGAAAGTGAGGCCATCTTTTCGGTGACTATCTCCATTTCTCTTTGCTCGATAGTATATGTCAGACCACTTTCAGTTTGTAAGTCAACCTTCGCAACTACTGATGTTTTGTCCATTTCCAAAATATCTGGCTTCTGTGGGTACGAGAATGACTCAGATAGTCCATGTAGGTGCAAAAAACTTACTTTGACTTTTTCTGTAAGAATATTCACATCCAAAACACAGCCAGTCCACCAATGCTTATCATGCACCACTACAACATAGCCGTGAATATCCTCTATATCCAGTTCTATTGGATTTAACAAAACTGTTTCAACCTTGTATTCACTTGAGTTTGAGTACATCTTTGTTTTGATCGTTGTGATCGTAATTGTCATTGGCTAAAACTTGCAGTTTTTGATTTCCAAGATTTGTTACTAATTACAGATAAAAATTATGTTTATCAAATAAAATTGTTTTTACATTCTAGTCCTTATTTGAGAAACCTGTTCATTTGTGAAAATATACATATTTCAGGAATAACACATAAAAAAATTTTAGTAGGAGAGAAGTAATGTAAAACATTTAAGAAAAATATGTAAACTGTCTTAATAGTACTTTTTTATTGTGGTGCCAGCTTAAGTTTTGGTTCAGTGGAAGAATAGTGTTAGAGCTATAAAATACTTTTTCTCCCAAGAAATTCTAAGGTAGTGTCTTTTAAGATGTTCAACCTTAACCTTTCTTTAAAAAAGTGATGTAGTATATCAATAGAAAGCTTTATTCTTTTGCTTTACATTGGTTTTTGAACGTTTATTCTACTGTAATTAGAAGAGAAGTTACAAGCATTTGCATGTTACAAGTTTTCGTGTTTTTTGCACTTTTTAACGTTTTTTTACAGTAATGTATTTTGCGCAATTTCTACAATACAAATAAAGAAATTTGCAGGATTACTTATCTTGCTGTATGTGTCCTTCACACCAAATTTCATTAAAATCGAAAATGGTGATGTCGAGAAAATGACTGACTTGACATACGGAGTTCCTAATGTAAAACATGTAAACATTCCTGATTTTTTTTTGAGTACCTTGCCATTGCGGTGCCAGCCTAAGTTTTGGTATAGTGGAAGTATAGTGTTGGAGCTATAAAATATATTTTTTTGAAGAAATTCTAAGGGGGCGTGTTTTGAGATATTCAAGGTCAAAAGTCACGGTGAATGACCTTGAAACCTTAACCTATCGCAATAAAGTCATGTAATATATCAAAAGAAAGCTCCATTCTTCAGCTTTTCAACGGCATTTAAGTTTTTATTCTGCTATAATTAGGAAAAAAGTTACGGTCATTGGAATGTGACAACTTTTTGCTTTTTTCGCACTTTTTACGCTTTTTTACAGCCCTGTATTTCGTACAATTTTTACAATAAAAATCTAAAAATTTGCAGAATTACTTATCTTGCCATATGTGTCCTTCATACCAAATTTTGCGAAAATCGGAGATGGTCGGATCAAAAACTTACTTTTTTTGATTGATTTGACGTGGAATTGCCCATATATACTTCAACTCATAAATTATTTCAGTTTTATGTATTAAAAATTTAGATAAATATCAGTCATCTTTTGAAGTCGATTTTTAATCAGTTTCATGCAGATGACGAATAGAAAGGGGTCGTTCGCAAATAACCCGTGTTTATCACCAATCACTACTTAGAAACTATGGAAGATTCAAACTAAGTGTTGCAACTTTGTGAATGATCCCATTAGATCCTTTGCCTATTCTTTCATGTTATATGCCTGTAACCTTCATGTTAAAACGCTTTAGCTTTTAAGTGTAACTGTGCGCAAACGAAACGTAGTTTTATCTTTTCGTTTTTTAAGTTATACATAATTCAATTATCTAAGAATTTACATCATCGTTAACTAGAGATATTAATAAGCCGATGGTTACACATTAACACTAAGAAAAATACTCCAGAAGCAAAACACAAACATGTAGTGCTAATTAAAGCCCGTATAGATAGAAAGAATATCTTATACGTCAGGTTAGCATCAAGGTATAAACATGTTTTCTTCATCAAACCATGCTTTAAAAATGTATGTTTATATTAGTTATACACTGCGATGCAAAAGTTTAGACAAATGGCAAAAAACATGTGGAATAAAAAAAGAAAAACTATTCAAACGGAAAATGGTTTTTCAAAATTTTCTACTGCAAAGTACACCAATATGGTCCCAAAATAACGTGTTCTGGAGTTCTTATAAAAACTATAAACTCTAATCAAAATTTTTGGATATTATTAAAAAAGGGACATTTTTTTTTACATTGTTGCAAAAGTTTAGACAATAGTCAGATTTTATGCAAATATCCCTTGAAATGTGATTGGTGGAGGAAATGCGGGACTTTATTATTCATTTATAAAGTGCAGAGATTGCTGAATAAATAATCAAAATCTCAAAAGCTCTGTAGTTCTCGTGTAAAGAAGATGAGAAAGTTTGGAAGCCGAAACTTGAAAATGAACCTACTTTATTAATTTTTTGTCTTTTAAATCGGCTCTAGTATGGTAGTACGTTGTTTTTTACTTTGTGGAGAGCAAATTCAGACATGCGTATCGATCAAAAGACCAAGAAAAAATATATTTCTTAAAGATGAAGGAATTGAAAAAACGGCTCGAACTGACGATTTGCCCCTTAATCCTACAAAACTTCAACTTGGGTCAAAAACAGCACGTGACAGCATAAGTAGATGAACAACTGAATCGGAATGCATAAAAAAAAACAAAGAATTGTGCTTGAGCCTTTTCGGACAGAGTGTCCCAAATAAGCCAGATTTTATTGGTAAAAGCAGCACAGCATATGATCATTGGATATTTCTCAAGTCCCGCGAAAAGAATTATAATCCATCTAGGCTATCCCAATTTTAATAATTTTTATCAAAGAAAGTACCATTCATTTTTTAGTCACGATGATACATATGCTGAATTTTAACATTAAAATCTGGCTTATTTGGGACACTCTGTCCGAAAAGGCTCAGGCACAATTCTTTGTTTTTTTTATGCATTCCGATTCAGTTGTTCATCTACTTATGCTGTCACGTGCTGTTTTTGACCCAAGTTGAAGTTTTGTAGGATTAAGGGGCGAATCGTCAGTCTGAACCTTTTTTTCAATTCCTTCATCCTTAAGAAATATGATTTTCCTTGGACTTTTTGATCGATACGCATGTCTGAATTTGCTCTCCACAAAGTAAAAAACAATGTACTACCATACTAGAGCCGATTTAAAAGACAAAAAATTAATAAAGCAGGTTCATTTTCAAATTTCGGCTTCCAAACTTTCTCATCTTGTTTACACGAGAACTAAAGAGCTTCTGAGATTTTGATTTTTTATTCAGCAATCTCTACACTTTATAAATGAATAATACAGTCCTGCATTTCCTCCACCAATCACATTTCAAGGGATATTTGCATAAAATCTGACTATTGTCTAAACTTTTGCAACAATGTAAAAAAAATGTCTTTTATAATATCCAAAATTTGATTCCAGTTATAGTTTTAAGAACTCCAGACACGTATTCGGGACCATATTGTGTACCTGCAGTACAAATTTGAAAGCATTTCGTTGAATAGTTTTCTTTTTATTTACATATTTGCATTTTGTCTAAACTTTTGCATCGCAGTGTACCACAATTCAAATTGTGAAAAAGTTGTCTCCAATTAAAGCGTTTGAGGGGAATAAGAAGAAACGATCCTAGTACAATAATCTAAGAACCAACTTAGGTTTATTTGCCTTTATTGAGTTTTCTCATAAGTTATACCTGAAAGTGCAGGTAAAAATATTACAAATATGATGGCATAGGACTGCCTAAGAGAAAGTGGTCTAGTTTCAGGATTTTTACAATTTAAAGTTTCAGTAAATGAGTAATTCTGCAGATTTTCTATAGGTGCCTTAAAATTTAGTAGGAATGAGTAATTTCCGCAGATTTAAAATTAGAAGAAGATTAAAATTTGGAAAATAAGAAGTCGATCCAAATTTCTCGCAAATGACGTTTTATCTGCTCAACACTTGACATTTTCGCAGGAAAATTACTATGTGATTATGTGCCTTTAAAAAATTATGCATGTAATTTGGCAGAAAATCTGTAGAATTATCCAGATATGGAAATTTTAAATTGGATAATCCTATGATTGGCATGATTTTGCTTCGACAACCTAAGCTGCGGCAACCTTTTAGCGTCGTGTTTGCCATATTTTCATCAACATTTTATACAAAACTCATTAGGAAACTCGATGAGAGCAGATAAATCTTTATCAGATTTCGTACGATTATGCCCCCCAACTAGTTCGAACAGGTCAGGAACGCAAATCGTCGAGGGACACTATCTTGTTTGAGAAAAAAATGGCTTCAAGTTGCGATGATTTTGGCTGACTGAGGTTTAAATTGGTTAGTAAGTATTACCATAGGCTATTTTACATCACAATAAATTGCTTTAGTCATAGCTACATGAAGAGGACGTTCCATCGCCGCATCTATAAACTATATTTCCGCTTTAAAAAAAATAATTTCTATCAATGACTGGTAGTTTGTTAGAGAAGCACTTCGATTTTGCATGAAATTTATTCAAAAAAAAGTTGATTGTTGAATTTTTCCTAGTGTCTAGATAACACTTTAGTTGCGCATTCGTATACTTCCAGGATAATAGAAATAAGCATGATTGATGACACTGACAAAATAATTCAGTTTTAATTTTTAGCAAAAAAAAAAAAAAAAATCAACAGAAGACACATTAAAGCATACATACAATCTGTGTGTGTGTGTGTGTGTGATACTGGTTTTAAAAAGGGTAAATTTTACTCATTTAAATTAAAATTTAAATGTAGAAACAAAGTATCATTTTCATTGTATAAGAGTATTTCAGGTTCATTTCAAATTGCAGTGAAAGTATGTCCTTACATAATGATTATTTAAACGTTGTTTGCTAATGGAATATTTCAGATAATTAGGTGATCGATTTAGTAGAAGATAATCGTTGAAGACCTTCATAAACGCATTTGTCCCAGAATGAGTTTCTGTTATCGACACAACGTTGCCTAATTAACTATTATTCTAATCTATTATGGTAAATTATGTAATTTTGCTATTAATTATATTCAAATAACGCTTTAAAATTTGCTTCGCAAAAGTACTCCCACCAAGAAAAACAAAAAAATATATGTGGTAAGCTAAGCCTTGGGGAAAGGTGCTTCTCTCTCAAGCTTTTCCTTGTAATCCTTCTCTCTCTCTGTCTGGGGTGTTTCCACAATGATTAGTTTCTGACAGACTTTCATGGGGGGGGGGGGGGCGCTTGTTGGAGAAATCGAAGTGTCTAAGAAAAATTGGTCTAATCATAAGGTTATCGCAAGTTGAAATTTCAGTTATTGAGTAATTTTCTGCAGGCATCTTCAAATTTTGACGGAATCTGCAAATTTTCCTCGGATTTTTAAAAATTAGAAGTAGGTCTAATTTTCTCGCAAATGAAGCTTATTCGGCTCAGAACTCGACATTTTCGTAGAAAACTAACTCTGATGCTAATTTCTCAAATTAAGTACAGGTAATAATAATAATAAATTCAGATTCCGAAAAAAAATTTTGCTTTGCAAGTTCTTATTATTTTTTGAAATGATAATTACACTTTCAAAAGAAAATGTTCTAACCTTATGATTTTTACTAATTGAAAAACATACAGCTGAAATGCTTAAATTTAGCACACAAACAAAATGATTGCGCTTTTAAAGTAGGATGTAATGAACGTAACGATACAAAAAATGGTTTTCATCAAGCCGTTGAGTAATATCTTTTAGAATATATTCATAAATTGTTGAATACGTACTTTTCTGATAACTTCAATGTTTTCTTTACTTCAAACTCACCCTTCTCCTTCTTATCAGATATTAGTCGCAAATGTAGTCCTCACTTCCGTCACATTTGCTGGGTGGCATTAATTTGTTCTTTTCAGTACTTATTTCGTTTATGTTACAAACTGTTGCTGTCAATTCAAGCTACGCAAAGCAGCTTTGGATAGCTCTTACAGAACGAAATCCATCTTAGCTTTACTTATTGTTACTGAAAATGTAATTGGTATTTCTAAAACTAATAAAAACTTGTAAAGCAGTCTTTTTTTATCGGGATCTGAATAAATATTTATCATTATTACTTGGTTATCATTTCAAGTTAAGCATCAGAATTAGCAGCTTCTAAATGGATTTGCATTGGATTACCAATTTCTGTTTCCTAAAAAGCTCACATGAAAATATTTCAAGCAGTTTATGTTATCTAAATGAACAAATTTTCATAATTTCTATGTTGACATACCTGATAAAAACTAATGAGACATAAAATTTCAACTTTTTCCAAACTACTAATTTCAAATTTTAACGTATATTTTTGCTAGAGCGAGATGATATGTAAACAAAGCTCCAAAAGGTTTTGGATATTATTGGCGCGCACTTAAATATATTTTCGATATGTCAGTCAATAACCAAGTTTGTGTTTTCATGACGGAGCCGGACAGGTTTCCGCCACAGCTCGAAGTTTCCATTTAATAACTTCGTTTGCTATGCAGCATCTTTAAGAAAACAATTAATACACTAAAATTTTATTCCGGAAGGTTTGGTTTGTTTTTAGTTCTATTGGAAATTGTAGCGAAAACGAACTCAAGATATTCATTTACATATCGAAGTAGGGTAATGACAGTTTATATATTTAAATATCTGCAAGTACTTTATTATATCGAAGAGTAAAACTAACCGCTATATTTAATATAAATAACATTAACTTACCTGAATCTCTCGCATATATTCTTTTATTTGGCTAATATTCCTTTAAGGTTAAATTCGTCTTCCAGTTCTATCAAAATGCTTTGCATTGACTTTTTTAAATTGTGTCTGGAAATTCTTCAACGAATCTCACGCGGCGCAAAGTTCATATTCCTTTTACTATTCTAAAGATTCAAACAACTATTTTGTTATTAACAAGCTGAACACGGACAAAACTTCTGCTCCCTATTAAGGTTGCGGTTATAGTGCACAACTTTCATTTTCCTGTTGAGCCGCCGCATTTGCTAACAACATTGTGAAATTGGAGGTTCTAGCATACGTAGTAGCACGCATGTGTAGCGACAGCGCGTAGAGCCACCAATCAGTTTGTATTAGTGAGTTGTAATTATTTAGGTTATATGGAAAAAAAAAACGTGACTACTTAATCGTAAATATACCAACTTTGCAGCTTATTTTAAATTATACTGAATTTTTAACAGTTTAAATAGACAAAATTAACAGATGGAATTGTTACATTTTCATGAAACATTTTTATAGTTGTGACTTGAAAAATTTGCAATAACTACGTTACTGTAAATTTACCAGTCATTTTCTGCTAAGTTTTATCTGTTATTACTACTATCTCTCGTTTAAGAACGAGGAAATCATCGAAATGTTTAACACTTGGGACATTTTTTAAAACACATTGCCTAACTTGTTACCAAAGGATTGGTGCAAATTTGCTTTGAAATCTAAAAGTAAACACTGAAATAAGCATTTTATTCTACAAAAATGAAAAAAAAATGCTACTATGATGATTTTAGCTATGATGATTTCAGCAAACTGCAACCCATTTTTCTCCCGACTAACAAAGTAGTAAGACCACCTTCCTCTGAGAAAAGATGCTTTTTCATAATATGAGTCTTTTGATGATTCCTTCTATTCAATTTGATTCTTTCTCTTTCCTTCTAATATTAATTTGAGAAAATTATTTGTATGTCTTCATTAAACATCGGTGAATTGAATAGAAAGTCTTGCCAAACCAAAATGTTTAAGGATGCAAAAAATTCAAAATTCACATTTGTTTGTCACAAGGCATGCGCAGATCGGGGCTATTGAAAAAAAGGTATGAAAAATCTAACAGCTTCTAACTTAATAGGAATGAGGAAGATCTGGAAATGAGCTTGCAAAAATTACGCAAACTGTGCTACCTTTTGTATTCATGACTTTGTTTAGATATGTTTCAGCATTCAATGTCTCTTAATTAGTGTCACACAATTTTATTAATCGATTTGAGCTTCAAAAAGGAGCACAAATTAAAATAGAAGTAAATGAATAAAAAATATAATCATTCATTTCCTATAAATGTGTAGCTATTTCCTATAATGCAGAATCTTTGAAACTTTTTATTCTTAAAGAAACATAGTTTTTAAAAATGAATATTTATGTACATGGATTTAAACTTTCAAAGTTTACAGTCTTGTACACCCGTCCTCACAGAACCGCATTTACAGTTTCAAGTTCTTCTTAAAACTTTTTGCCCTCGACACCTGTGACCAAAGCTTTAAGGACTGGCATAAGTTAAAAAGTGAAAAAAGAGTAGAAGCGTAAATGTTCTTGCGCTATAAGGAATAACTTTTGTATAAAAATATTGGACATATTTTTCTTGTGTCCCATAATAATCAGAGATGCACAACCCTTGAACACATTGCATTTTATTACTTCAATTGAATGATCTGTTTAGGTAAAAAATCATGTTATAGTTCAAATTCGATTTTTTTTACATAATCAAACTTTTAATATATGCAATTATATCAATCTGTTATGCAGTTTCCTAGGTAAGAAATATTCTTCTCACAGGTTTTCCATGAAAAAAGACACATTTGGTTAATAAATTATTGTAAAATGTTGAAACAGTTTTTTGAAAAAATAGTCATTAGTATACAAGTAATAAAAACATTTTCCATTCGCAAAACTTAAAAACTCTTACGTTGTATGAAAAAAATTATACTGATGTAGTTAATGTCCGAAGCAGTAATTCACTTATCTGTAAAATTTCGGCTCATTTTATAGAAGAGAGGGGTTCTGCTAATTTCATTTCTTCTGAGGAGCAAAGATTTACATTTATTGCCATATTTTATAGCGTCATTAGGAATACATTCGAGCAAGAAACTCTTTCCGAAACAATGAATTTTAGATGAATGTTTTCCCAACTGAACAAGTTTATCGCTAACCAAAAATTTAAAAGTGTCGACAAAACTTTTGTTTTTATTGCTCCAAAAGTTTTAGGTATGTAACTGCAGCTTTTCCGTTCTTTCTTTTTTTTTTTTTTTGTTTGATATATTTTCTTTTAGCAAAATTTGTAAAACCCGAAACTATGTCGTCGCCGTCTGAGTTTTTGTGTTTTATCTAGTTTTTGTTTCATATTTGATGAACCGCAATTTGTTTCCAATTTTTAAAGTTTCGTGTAAAAGAGAATTGTTTTTAACCTGCGAAATGCAAAGTATTCCCTAAAACGCACAACTATTTACATTGTTTGGTGAAAGTTATGTATAACAAAACAGTTACATGTGTTTTTTAAAGGAAGTTCCTTTTATAACTCAGATTTTGTAAACTGTTTTATTTGAAAAATTACTCGATCCTTAAACTATTTATTAAGATCATTCGAAGAGTAATATTTTCCCAGTTCTCAGGCAAAGTTTTACCCTTGTCGGTAGGATAAAAGGTCAAGAAGTACACTCTTAAAAGTGTGCCGCTTATATGTAAGGCACAAGAGAATTGTGCCTTATATTACTTACATATCAGAGACACAAAGCGTTAGGTGCCGTTGATACATACAAAGCACAAGGAGATGAACAGCACGGACAGGAAGCAAAACTTTTTAAAGGCACACTGAATTGGCCGTGCCTTTTAAATTCCCACTTCGCAAGTTTTAAGCGGCACATCGTCTATTCACGCTTTGGGTTTGAGGTTATAGCTGATCACGTGGCCCGTATGTTTATTTTCAATGCTGGAGATGGCGGAAAGTTCGTTATCGCAAAAATTCAGGATTAAATGTATTCTTTCGTCGTTTTCAAGCAATATTATTAGTTTGAGATAAATAATTTTATGTATTGCATTGTTGTTTGATGCGGATGTAAGAATAGGGAACGAAAATCAAGTTGTAGTGTAGAAATTTGATCGTTCCATGCCTTTCCTTTGCAAGATTCATCGTTTGAAGCAACGGCAAATGAAAAGTCAGTCGGGTGCATTTTGTGCAGAATAAGCATATTATGGTTTGCTCTGAACACTTACTATCAGAAGAAGATTTTATTAATCTGTCCATCCATTATGCATTATTGATTGCCGAGGCATAAACTGCTGTTTCAAACGTCTTCCTATGGAAACATCGATAACAAAATGGGCATCAAAAGAGTGTGTTAGTGTATTTTTAAAATCTACATACTCCTTTGCTGATCTTTTTTGTGCTGTATGTTGACATTTTGTGCTACGACAGGTATGTAAAATAGCTCGTCCAATTTATTTCTATTATGATTTATCAGCGTTATTTTAATTAAAATCTTAGTCTCATTTGCCATAATGGTTTAATATGTTAGATATTTGATACTGTTTGTTGTTCCGGCAAAAAGCTCCATTGACAAAAGAAGTAATTATTTTTTAGTTGCATGGGCTTTATTATGATAAATATTGTCTCACAAGATTCGGTTGACTTTAAATTTATTGTACTACTTTTTAAAATAAAGTAGGATTTTTTAAAAACTAATAAGTTATGATTTAGCATTTTTTTCAAAGTTAAAAATTAATTTTAACTCAATTTGATAATATTTCGTAGTACTTCATCATGATAAAGTATAAATTCCAGTGCCGTATTTACGTATGGGCTTAGTGGGCTATAGCCCAGGGCGGCACGATTGGGGGGGGGGGCGGCACTTTTTCTATGCAAAGTAAAGACCCCCTTTTTTTTAGACAGCAGGGCTGATCGGTAACGAGAATTACTTCAGTTAATTGAATTAAATACTGTTCTTTATTTAATAACGCTGGAATGCTGGTGGAATTTTTCATACAAAAGTATTGAACCGCAGGGGAAAAAAAAAAGAAAAAAAAGAAAAGAAGATAAGACAGGAATAAGACTAGAAAGATGAGAAAAAAAGACTGCAAGACAGAAAAAAAATGTTCGTTAAAACCGGGTCTTGCTCGTTAAAACGAATTCTGTTCCATAGACTTAACATTGATCCAACAAAATATTCTCGTTTCCCTCGTTGTTGATTTATAATCATGTAAGAGCAGATTTGTAGTAGTAAAAGTTGAAATTCCCAAAAGACGAATTTTTACCAATTGGCTGATTGTTAACAACCAACTAATTTCATGTTTAACTAGCTGTATGGCCGGGATTTGCACGGTTTACCTTGAAAATACATTTTATGTCAAGTGAATATATTTTTTTTTTAACAACTTTGAAATTCAACACCTCAAGGGGGGGGGGGCGGCCAGTTTCAAAAGCCCAGGGCGGCCTCACGTCAAATACGCATCTGATAAATTCTCACAAGATTCAGTTGAATATAAATTTGTTGAACTTGTTAAAATATAATAGGATTTTTTTTTTGGCAAAAATAAGTAAAAAAAGACTATTCTCGTAGAAATTGCAGATTCAAAACTAAATATTCATAAAAGAAACCTTGCCTCTGTGCATTAAAGTTTAAATTCACTAATTTTTTGTATCGCAGCTATTTACTAAATTTAATAAATTTTAACTTAGTCAATTTTCATGTGACCTTTATTATGGTAAAATACTTTATCACGAGATTCAGTTGACTTTAAATTTACTGAACTTGTTACCTTTTAATGAGATTTTATTACACAAAAATACAACTTTAGTGAAATTTTTTCGTCAAACATTTTTTCTTTAGCAGGCCGAGTACTCAGTGATCAATTTAAATCATTTTTTGGATCCGTATGACATGTTCGTAGTTATAAAAAACTGTTATGATGTTTTTGAATTGTAACAGAAGTTTAAATGTGTTTAGATGTGATTTAAGGAATCTTGCAATTTTTATCGAGATTGCATGGAATGACCGGTTATTATCCTGTACGTAATAACTAAATTTGAAACTACAGCATTATAAAACATCAAGTGTTTGTTCTCCCTAAAAAGATACTATTTTGCATAAAAGGTTAAAATCACTCTATATTTTATAGCATTTCCATTTATTACATTTAATAAATGTTATACTAAAGCAACTAAAACTAAAAATAGTTTAAATACCTTGTTTTGTTCCTATTCTCAATATTGTCTTTCAAAAAGTTACCTTTTAATTAAAATTGAATAAATTCAATCATGTACCTTTGTTTCAGGATCAAACTGACAATTTGTTATGAAATCCTCATTTTTGCTATGTCGTACAATGGCAAAAACTGAAGCTTAATAGCATTTTTTTTTTCTTATCTTGTCCAATTTTCAGTTCTGTTGACAAGATTAGCGAAAATAAGAGCTTATACAACAATGAAATCAGAAAATGAAATAAAGTATTATGCACAAGATTTTTATATTCTTTGGGAAACATTTTGTTTTGATATATCTAATTAATGTGTCATGACGAATTAAAACCTAAAAAAAAGTTTAAAACATGCAAGCACTGGGGTAAAAAATTAAGAAGTTACTATAAACTAACATTGAAATTCTCCTTAATAAACCATTATTATTATTATAAACCTATAAGAGGCACAAATCCTTTTAAATGTAAGGCACTGAAATCAAAAATCAGAGGCACAGACGTTTTCAAATATAAGGCACTGAAATCTAAAATCAGAGGCACAAATGTCCTCAAATATAAGGCACTAAAATCTAAAATCAGAGGCACAAATGTCCTCAAATATAAGGCACTGAAATCTAAAATCAGAGGCACAAATGTCCTCAAATATAAGGCACTGAAATCTAAAATCAAAGGCACGGTATGTGTCTTTTAATTTCAGAGGCACAAACGGTGCCTTTCATTTTAAATGTGCCGCTTAATTTTCAGATGCACAAAAATTCAAAATGTGCCTCTTATTTCAGAGGCACAGTTTTAAGAGTGTACTGTTTGTAAAAAGTGGAAAAATATAAATTATTTGCTTTAAGTTGAATTTGAAAAATTAAAGTTACACAAAAGTGAATGTTTGAGGCTAACATATAATAGTGGACTTTTAATTAAAAAAATAATGTGGATGTTTTTCGAAGATACCTTGATATGACAATATGAAATCTAATGACTGATATTTAAAATTGAATACTCTTTGTTTTTGCTGAAAATTAACTATCTGGTGAAACAGTCCTTTTTTAGCTTAGATTGTGTTCTTATAAATATTTTAAAACGATATCAAAACTGTCATTTATCTATTTTCCTATTTTGTTTTTTACGTCAGTGAAATTTATCGCCACCAAAAACTAATGATGGCATGTTATACTACTAACCAAATAACAAATATTAATACAACAATAGTAAAATAATAAACCTAATAAAACTATTTACGTTTAGCTTTACTTTTAAACAAAGATAATGAAGCATATTAAAATCTATGCAGCATTATGTCATGTTCTGAGAACTCTCAAAGAGATCCTTTGTTACTCGAGCTTTTCAGTTCACACAATCTTCTAATATTAACACAAAAGCAGTACTTAGCAAACATTTTGCAAATTACTAAACCATTAGGTCATTTCCTGTAAAAAATGTGACTCGGAAAACTAGCACTTAATTATAACAAAGGAACTGCTATGCGATCTACTTAAGTCCAAATAATTTCCACTTGCATTAAAAGGTATTGCTACTAAAAAGGCATGCCTGTAAAACTTTGATAAGCTTTCACTTACATTTCGTGACTAAAATAAAACAAAAATGATTGTTTTTGCTAACATAAAGTCTTGTAAAAGTAGCAATGCTGAGTAATTCAAACTTTTAAATACCAGATCGGTAAATGATGCAAAGTGGTTTTAGTCAATTTAAAATCTACAGATTTCTGAATGTGAAACGAACTTAGTTCTAATTTGAGTAGACTTTCATACAGTTAAAACAAATATTTATACGATACTATTTTGAATGGTTATCATGAATATTTTACTTCCGAATAACTTTATGAATATCATGAATCGTAAATTTTAATAAGTCCAATAAATTTTAATGATGCTACTTTACAGTTTGATGTTACTCCGTAAACCTTGTCTGGTGGCCAGAGATGTCTGACTGGTGTAGATAGGTCCCGTATTCAAAAATCGGCTCGGGCATGGACGTACTTTCTCTCTTCGGTCAGTGTCCTTTCATTGTATCAACGTCTGTTGTGAATGGCTGCCAGCGCTATGAACGTTGCATTTGTGCTGAGCTTAAACGGACTTCCACCTTTACGGTGCTCTCAAACATGGAAGCCGTGCCTTTTCCGCCTTAAATCGAGTAGATGCAAGTACTTGGACATGGGACTCCGCAAAGTAAAAGAAATTACATCGCAGTTGGGTCATTCCACGTCAAATCGCCTAAGGCTATGTGCCGTCATGTCTCGGATTTTGTTCAATATTTTTTTACGGATAGATACCTATGAGATAAACTCAAATTATTTTTTTTAGATTTTTTGAATAAAAATTTAGGGTTGTAGAATTTTTTGAAATTTTGATTTTTTCAGAATTTTTGCTTTTTTATTTTTGGTATGCATTTTGAAAAAGCTCTATAACTTCCTCATTTTTCATTCAATTAAGCCAGTTTACGTATCATTTTAAAGCTAATTATTTTCTCCTTCAATATTAGTGACAAAAATGAGATTGTGAAAAATAGAATTTTGCCAATGGTCGTCTGAAGTCAGATTTTGTGTTTTTTCAATTGGTATGTTCAATAGGTCATATCTCCGGAGTACCAACTCAGAACTGCCCAATTTTTTTTTCAGTAATGACAACATCATATACTTTTTATGTATAAAAAATTAGGAGGGTGTTTTTCGTTGTTTTGGAATAAAAAATTCAAGCGTGTTTTTTCAGTTGATATGATCAATAGGTCATATCTCCGGACTACCAACTAAGAACTGCACGCCACTTTTTTTCTGTTATGACAACATCATACCCTTTTTATGTGTAAAAAAATTGGGAGGGTGTTTTGTGTAGTTTTGGAATAAAAAATCAAACGTGTTTTTTCAGTTGGTATGATCAATAAGTCATATCTCCGGATTACCAGTTAACAACTGCGCCAATTTTTTTTCTATAATGAAAACATCATAATGTTTTTTATGATCAAGATATTAGAAGGTTGTTTTTTGTTATTCTGAAATTTAAAAAATATATTGAATTTTTGAAACAAATTTCTTTGAAAATCAAGTTTTCGACAAGTTTTAAAACTCCGTAAAATTAAAAAAAAAACTATGCTATCACAAGGAAGACCACGACATGGCAGCTGAATGGCATTTATTTGCCACGAGTCAGGGCAAGAATGCATGCGATGGAGTAGGGGGCACAATAAAGCGGCTTGCAATAAGAGCAAGTCTTCAAAGAACTCTCGAAGGACAGATTTTAAATGCACATGATCTATTTCAATTTGCCTCTCAAAACATAAAGGGGATACAGATGTTTTTCGTTACAGCAGTGGAAGTGGTTGCAAATGAAGAGTTTTTAAAGCAAAGATATGAAAGAGCCTTAATAATATTAGGCAGCAGAGATAATTACTTCTTCAAGACATTAGACACAAGGGTATATTAGGGAAGAAGGTTTCTGTGTTTGAAAAACCTTTTGTTGCCACTGTCGGAACATCGTAGAAATAACGATTGTTATTCATGAATTTTTTATGCTTTCATTTGATAACAAATTATAAAATGTTACGTAGATTTCAGAATAATGGAAACCAAATATAAATTTTTTCCAACCACCAAGAGCTCGCGAGTCTTTCTTTGTCAAACTATGAATGAATGTATATTTAAAGACATTTCAGTTTACTTTATCGTAATTCCTATCGGTTGATGGAGTGGCTAGCAAATACTTACTGAAGAGTAAAATAATTCTGCAGCGACTTTTCACTACCAAAGCATGCAAGCAATAGAACAATATAAAACTAATATCAAGTATTTGAATGTAATAAATAGGATACATTTTCACCTGCTTGTGACGTGTGATGCTGAGTGAATCTCAAATTTAAGTTTCAAAAGTTGATTTTAAAGTAAAGTTTTTTGAAAAAAACATGTTATATTTTTATTTCAAAATAACAAAAAAACTTCGTTCTAATTTCTTGATCATAAAAACATCATGATGTTTTCATTATGGAAAAAAAAATGGCGCAGTTGTTAACTGGTTTTCCGGAGATATGACCTATTGATCATACCAACTGAAAAAACACGTTTGATTTTTTTATTCAAAAACTACAAAAAGCACCCTCCCAATTTTTTATACATAAAAAGGGTATGATGTTGTCATAACAGAACAAAAGTGGCGTGCATTTCTTAGTTGGTAGTCCGGAGATATGACCTATTGATCATACCAACTGAAAAAACACACTTTAATTTTTTATTCCAAAACAACAAAAAACACCCTTCCAATTTTTTATACATCAAAAGTATATGATGTGGTCATCACTGAAAAAAAAAATTGAGCAGTTCTTAGTTGGTACTCCGGAGATATGACCTACTGAACATACCAATTGAAAAAACACAAAATCTGACTTCAGACGACCATTGGCAAAATTCTATTTTTCACTATCTCATTTTTGTCACTAATATTGAAGGAGAAAATAATTAGCTTTAAAATGATACTTAAACTGGCTTAATTGAATGAAAAATGAGGAAGTTATAGAGCTTTTTCAAAATGCATAACAAAAATAAAAAAGCAAAAATTCTAAAAAAATCAAAATTTCAAAAAATTCTACAACCCTTAATTTTTATTCAAAAAATCTAAAAAAATTAATTTGAGTTTATCTCATAGGTATCTACCCGTAAAAAAATTTTGAACAAAATCCGAGACATGTCGCCACGGCCGACTATTTAAATTAGGCGATTTGACGTGGAATGAGCCAGTTAGTAACAAGATGTTTTAAATGCCTCCTTTAAAAAAATGGGAATTTAAAAACATATTTTTTTTGTATATACTTTTAAAACTACAGGTTGCACTTGGCGACTTTAAGGGTGAAAAGTTGTAGCACCAGGGGCTCCCCCTGAAGAGGGCCACTTGATTCCCTATGCCACCCTTGATGGTAATATTAGGCACCTTATGGCACTTTAGGGGGCCATAAAGTACCTAAGTCATCACTTTTCACCCTTAAAGGTGCCCCCTGTAACCTGTAGTTTAAACGGTGTACCTGTTAAGACATACCCTATTACACTCAGTTTAACGAGAGTTTCCGTGTAAAGACCAAATAATTTCCCCACTCTCTACTCTTTTACCCTTCTGGTTTTGATTGATACGGCACGGTGAACTTTTTCTCACACTGCTTTTGAAACACGTACACAATTAGAAGAAACAATACAGAGAAAAATCTTACAGTTTGTAACTCCGTAAACCTTGTCTGGTGGTCATAGATGGCTGGCTGGGAAGGATAGGTCCAGTGTTCAAAACTCGGCTCGGGCGTGGACGTACTTTCTCTCTTATATCAATGTCTTTTCTCTGTGTCTCCAGTGCTTGACTCTGGGGCGAAATAGATTCTTATGAAGAGAAGAAAACCGATTAAATAAAAATTGTTTTCATTTTTGAGTTGTATAGGAATACGATTAAAACCTTTGATGCCTCCTTATACTGAAAATTCTAATGATTAAAAGTTCAATGTTTTGCTTGCGAAAAAAAATAAGTATTATAAATTTGAAAACCAAAAATCAAATTTAAAAAAATGAATCTTGAAATTTGGTCAAGGTTTGTTGATCAAACTCAAAGATTTTCTAAAGTACTTCTGGTATCTGTTTAGTTTTAGATTATCATCTGCTAAAATTTATCCTTTTCGGAATAAAGCCATTGTGACTTGTTTTAACTTTTTTGATAAGGTATCATTTACATATCATTTTTTGATAAGGTAACTTTTTTGATAAGTTTGATGTTTCTCTGAAAGTATTGACAGTATAAAGCGTAATGACTTTTCATGTATTATCTCCATGACTTACTTACTTGCATTATCTTTAAGAGATGCATATACTTACTCTTATACTTTCAACTCTCACTTTAATGAAAGTTTTTTAATCCTCTGCTCGCAAAATTCCTTTTTATGTTAGTAAAGGAGAAGCTTTGGAGATTAAGAACTCGCTCTTGCGTTAAAGACGTTTCAAATCACTGGACTTTCAAATCACTGGAACAATTTCTTCTATAGGAATCATCGTGCTTTGTTTTTTATGGAGAAATATATTGTTTAGCTATTTGATTTTCATTTATATTCCCATACATGATGGAAAGAAGTTAAATGTATTTGTGTATGACTTTCTATTGGATTTTTATAGATCGTTCATTAAAAAAGAAACTCATTTCGCAAGCAAATAAGTATAATGTATTTTGAGATACAAATGCGCCGTTTACAGTAAACACTGTAGTTTAGGAAATAGTAAACATTGAATTCAAAATTGTGATATTCGGATTTCAGACTAACATCATTTATCTTTTACACAACAAAATATACAATACAAATAAATTTAACTTAGACATTTGACTAGATCGCAATTAGTTCTTATTAATAAAATAATAAGGTTTAAAAAAAGTAAACGTTATACGATTAAGTTAAACGTGCTCAACAAAACCATATTTGACAAAACTATGCAAATTATCTCACAAAATCAATGTTAAAAACTCCAATAAAATATTCTTAAAGTAACTAGAAACCCATGGAAAGTTGATTACTTGACAAATTTACATTAGATTTCTTTTTTGTATATTGTGTATTTACATTTGAAATGAAGGAAATATTTCTGTCCTTTGAGTGGAGTCACCTTTTTAATGTTTATTTAGTTTAGATATTGTTTTCAGAATATTGTGAGGGAAAAAAATCCGCATATGCATCTTTAAATTCGTATTACTAAAACTTTAAAATTAAAAGATTGATGTACCCTATCAGAATAACAGTATATCAGAGTAACATAAATCAGAAATTTAGTAACATAAAAGGAAGTTATTTATCTTAAAGAAGGCTATACCGACATGTAATTAATTTTTTTCTTCTTTTTTAATGATCATTGATGTGTGAAAAGCAATTATGTCGAACGAACGAATTTCATTTTACTCTACTAGTGGAAGTTACACGGACAGTTTGGAAAATGCATTGCAAAATGTCGCTTTGTATATTTTTAATTATCAATATAGATGATTTATTTAAATTCCCCCCCCAACCCA
>JAXGGA010010186.1:0-48000 GCA_038373865.1 Uloborus plumipes
TTACCCAAAATCTTCCCAAATAAAAGTTTTTGTGGTAAACAACTTCAAAAAAGCCTGTACCTTGGCAATTTTCATTATGAACGTTCTAGTATTTTTTTTCAGAATGCCTGGACTAACTAGTTTCCATAGATATCTAACACTTTTATTTTGCATGAGTACAATTTTTTATAAAAAATGATTAAATAACATCACTTTTTTAGTATTTTGACGTGGCGGACAAACTTTGAGGGCATGTATCTCAGAAAATAAGTGGAGCAGGTAACTTTCCTTTTAGGCTTTTTCATACCTCTATACCATCAATCTGTGTACCAAATTAAAAAAAAATCCGAGTCGGTCGTGCGACCCCCATTCGGTGATTTGGTATGGAATCGCTCTTTAGCATATGATAAAATCGATAGGAAGAATAATTTTGCTTATATTTAGAATTTCACTAAATATATGGTTTTTGAAGGTAAACTAATCCCCTGTTCGAACGAAGTCAAACTCAAATTTGCGTGGATACAAACAGGTACGCAAAAAATGATTGCATTTTCCTGAAAAATTAGCGGCAGGAAAAATATCAGCATTTTTCTGCTGTCAAAATTATTTTACTTTTATCTCACCGTTGATCTTCGAGGAAAAACTTACCAGACAAATGTTGCCAAGATATGCTAATCTGTTTTCGCAATATGTTCTGGAAGCATAAACTCCAAAAAATTGTGTTGACTGGCCTCTGAGAAACTAGATACTTGGCAGTTATGGTTTATTTTGAAAACCAGTTAAGTGACAAAATTTCTAATTTTAAGAAAATATTTCTATCATTAAATTATTCAAGTGAGATTGCAGCACTTTACTGAAAAAAATATATACATGCAAGAAATATAGTTTAAAATATTGTATAGTTCTCATCTAAAAAGTTGAGCTGCTATGACCTGGACAATGTTTCGCTCTTTTCGGGTAATAGGAAAAGGTAATTGCCGCGAATTTGAGTTTGGATACTTTTGCAAAGTGACTGCTAAATAACAATTCAGTGCCAATTACCCTTTCCTTTTAACCCGAAAAAGAGGAAGCATAGTCGACGTCGAAAGTCAACTTAACAGAGGAGTACTATAATCCTTATCGAAAATTTTTTAAATGAAGTTAAAATGTTTTTTTTAACTTTTAGAGCACTGCTTGACTGATTTTTGAAAAAACGATACAATTATGTATGTTTGGTTTTTTATTTACTTGGGAGCTAAGATCAAAGGAGGTCATTAAGTTCTGACTAAAAATTTTGAAGAAGCATCGTTTCAGATTTACTTGTGAGAGTTGCATAACGTAACGTCGATCCGTATCAATGTGTGTAATATATATTACTAATTTACCCTACAATTGGGCTATTTCATCAGGCCGATGTAGTTCATCGTGGCAACTATTCCGACAGAAATTAACCCATTAATGCCTGACATTTTTTTCCCAAAGATATTTTGTATACTGATTACACGGCTACAGAGCACACTTTACAAGGGTTATGTACTGCAATCTGTTAATAATGAATTGAAACAATACCAAAGTTATTATTGAACACTTATTTGGTTGAAATGTTCATTTTTGGTCAATTCAGACACTTTTTGGACCGTCTCTAAAAAGGAACGCTAGGCATTAATGGGTTAAAGTGGCTAAAAAGCAACACTACCGTTCAAACTAAGAAAGCATTACCGTTTTCCACAATCTTAAGCATACAAATTTATAAACAAGAAAAACTGATAAAGTCAAGCAAGAACTTAGTTGAAATTTAATACATGTTAACATTTTGTGATAAGATGCTTTTACTGTTAGCTGATCAAACTTTGTACGCAATTGATATTCGGATCACTTGAAAACATTTCTTTAACACTAGATTGCCCAAGCAGTCATTTTGACTGTTTCATAATTTTAATTAGGGTTCAAAAATTATGACGTTATTATGTCATTATGTTATGTAATCATGTCATTGTGTTCAAATATAATTACACGATTTGTTAGATTTTTGTGACTTTTTATACAACATATGCATGTATGTATTTTAATACATACATGCATATGTTGTACGTATTAAAATACATACTACATATACTACGTAGTTACATATGTTGGTAAAAACAATTATTTAAAAATAATTGTAGTTACCTCCCACTCTTCCTTCATTTCTGGTACATTTATGTGTAATATCTATTGTCCAGGCAGTCAAAATGACTTGCTTGGGCAATCCAGTGTTAAAAACCCCACAACATTCTATGCATTCAAAACAAATATATACACAAAAGCTATTGTCTTAAAATAGCAGGATTATTTGTGTCAAGTAAAAATATACATCGCACCATTTGTAACAAACAAAAGCTCGAGGGTTTAACCAAACGTCTCTTCAATAATAAAAACAAAGTTGAAATTAAGACTTTGGAACTGAAACGTACGTTCGGGTTAAACTTTGAACCATCTCACGCTATGCTATCTAACTGGGAAACCGCGTTGATAGGCAATCGATAATGCTATATTCAACAGTTGTGGGGGGAAAAACGTGGACATATTTCTGATAGAGAGGTCGAATTCAAAACGCGTGGCATTGCTTAAACTATGCCTAATCTGAAGTAACATTTGAAGCCAAGGTCAAGGCTTTGTGTGCGTGATCTCGACTTGAGATCAAGATAACATCTTAGATATTGCCGTAAAAAAGTAGGGTGACTGAATCGTAGTAGTCTGTGATTCAAGGGTAGGTTTGCTTGACCACTTGGTTCATTTTAATTGATTTACATGAATTGCCGTTATGCAAATGAAGTTCTTTCAAGGACTTTACTTGCAAAGAGAAGGCTTAAGAATTACTATAATTTAGAAAATCAGTAAGAGTTTTTATGAACAAATTTTGAAAATTATTTGAAGATAAATATGAACTCTAAAGTTCTTCAGAATTATTAGAGAATAATTCCGTTGCATTAAATGTTAAAGTGGCATATTCAACTATTTTGTTTGGCTTGATCGAACGCGATCTATCAGTAGCGTAGCAGGAAATTTCTGGGTGGAAAAGGAAATTTGTCCGAGCTATTGGTAGCAATAGATGTTATTGCTGTTATTATTCGATCGAGCTCTGTCAGAATTGAATTTGCCCACAGGTTGCGCTATTATCAATGGCTTATGTAATTAACTTCTAACTGAGCAAAAAAAAATATTGATCAACAGAGTTCGAGAAAATAAATTTAAAAGCAGTTTTAAATAAGAAAACAAAGTCTTAGTCAATTATTTTATTTTAATCTATGAGCTCTATGAAAATATTTAATGCTTACATTTATGTAAGGTGTTTAGAGCTAAAGTGGATTAAATTTATAAGCAACTTTATTCACTTTAGCTCTGAATGCTTCATTTATTGAGCGGGACTTTAGTGTCTAAGATACAAAGTTGGTATTATGACATTCCAAAATATTTTCCAACCACAGATGTCTACTTAAAAAAAAATCATTAAAGTTTTAACAGGATTATTCACTATTAGTGTAACACTAAAGAAACTCCCCAAAATTATCCTCTTAAGTTATTCAAAATTTAGTAATGATTCCAAAACTTAAAAATTAATTATTAACACAGTTTGAAGTTATCATACCACTTGGAGTCACTTTAAATCATATGAGAAATTTATTCTAATATTGAAACTGAGTGAGGAAAATTAAAATTCCTACATGTTAATGAACTGTTTTTATTTCACATACCATCACAAAGTTTCTAACTTATCATTTTGCATAAAATGTAAGGAATGAGGGATTTCAACAACTTCAACACAGTGTTCAAGAGTAGCTTTTAAACAACTTAATAACAGTTTAATTATAAATAAATATATCTATACACAGAAATTCAAATTTATTTTAAAAAATCCAAAGCTGCTAATATTATATACAGACCAGACCAGAAGAGTGCAGTATTCATATTTCTAGTTTCTTAGGAAGTCAAATGCCCAAAAAATAGGGTGGAGAAGGATTCAATTGGATTTCTTATTTCCAAGTGTCGCAAGAGTGAAAATACTAGATTCAAAGAATCATTTTGGCAAAATTCTTTTACAATCATTAAACAAAATTTACAAGGATGTATTCAAGACCTTGAAAGAATAGACAAGATTCAATCGTGTCACGGTTGAATCACCGATTTAATGTGTATCCGTTTCCTAGACTAGAGAATAGAAAGTTTCAAACGTCACATTTCACGTGTCAAACCGGCGACTCGACGCACTTCCAACCATAATGGCATAAAATTTCAAGATTAAAAGTTGCTCTTTAAGGGAATGTATGACAACAATAATTCCCAAGAGTTTTATATCTAGAAACTCAATTAAATTTCAATCTTCTATCGTGTTAAAATGTTCAAAAATGAGCACTTTAAGAACTTTTAGTTTTCAGCTTCGACAGATACTTTTCATGGCATATAAGCCCTGAAAATAGCTTAGGATTTATCGGAAGCTTCTACTCAGCTCATATTTTAAAGAAATGAAATCCTTAATATTTCATTTTTTCCGGTACTTATTTTTTTTAACATAATGATGCAAAAGAAAAGTAACTTATTTCTTCCACAAAGTTGTAATTAAACTAAATCATTTTACTTAACTGGTGAGGGTGGAAAGGGTGTCTTACATCTCCATTAATTTAATTTCATTCAAACGTTTTTTTTATGCATGGATTAATATGTTTTTTTGTCACTTACGGTAGTTTTGGTTGTATTAAAAATAACAAAACTCATTGGAGATTTGCCTACTTTTTTTTGTTCAATTTTGTGGAGTGCATAACAAATATATTGCTGAAAGGACATACAACTAACTTTATCACTTACGTTACAGAAAGACCTCTTCACCAGTTGAGTTTTTCGAAAAAAAAAAAAAAAGATGCATACATACATAGCTGCATAATTACGCACATAACTATTCCTTGGAAGTTTAATATTACAATAGGGCCCTTACTGTTAGTGTAAACTTTCCATGTTACTATAGTTAAAGAATATCCATACTCCAATCGATAACGTTTAGGAGAGAAGAAATTTACATAAATGTATTAGATTGAATGCATAGCTATTTTTAACACTATTTTAATTTCACTTTCTGCTTTTAAACTAGGTGAAAAAAATTATGTTTCGCCTGAGGTTACCCGGAAGCTCCTCGTTCTGCGCACTATCTCAATCGGTTAATATTTAAAATATCTTTAAATTCAAAGCATTCTGTGTGAAAAGAATTCTGTGTGAGAAGCATTCTTTTATTTAGGGTTGGTTAGGGTAAGTGGGCCCCCTTTTTAGAACAGTTCGTTTTTAAGGCCTTATACAGCAGCTTTAAAGTAAAAACAGTTTAAACTTGACTTACTTTATCTTGGACGTTATTAACAAACACAAGTTCAGCATTATTTCCTAAAAAAGCTTCGAATATTTTTATCTATCGTATTCTTTAAAAAATGACGTGGGGGACTCACTTACCCATAAGAAAGGATAAGTGGGCCACCCCCCATTTATATTTAAAGTGAGCATATCTAAAAAAGAGGCTTGGGGGTCCTACCTGATAAAGTATGTAAAATTTTAGTAGGAAATATTTTTTTTATAAATGTATCCATTAACGAGATATCTACTTGCATTTAAATGTGTATGACAAAAAATTATAAACCAGAATACAAAATAATTGTGTCTGAAATTCATTAAAAGCCGTTAGGTATATTTTTTGCTTTTACATATAAAAGTGTTGAATAAAGAGAAAATTCACACACAATTTGAAAGCAAGAGCTAAACTCCCATGCAAAATAAAATCTGCTTTTTAGCATTTTTGTTCGTTCTATTACATTTGTTGCACTCTCCATTTCGTAATTCCAACCTATAATATGTTTCCCGCATCGCCACTTATCCGGAGAAAAAAACTTCCTAAACTGGTAGGAATGAATATTTCTTTCCTAAACATTTCCAATCGCTTCGATTGAAATCAATAAGAGCCTAGTAAAAACATGCTTTAAAAAATGCTTCAGAAACTATGAATCTTATCAAATTTAACAGCTGGATTCGTCATCTTTACGTTGTTTATAAATGAAATTAAAAGGGATGTGATTGAAGGTTAGCTCATATTCTTTGCATTTTCTGCATTAAAGCTTCTTCCGTGACCTAATTTCAGCAGCATACGTCGAGTTTGCGAAAACATAGTGGCGGATCATATGCATATTACTTCGTTAAATTTGGAACTAAATGAAGTTTACAATACATTTGTATCCCAACGGAAATATTTGGTCTGTAGAAAGTGCTTAGTTTATTCAAAACTTAAAAACCTAATAAGGTATGAAAACTATTTCTTTTATTCCAAATAGTTGTGCACTAATTATTCTTTTAGTATTATTACGATTCTAATTTCCCAGTTTTTTGTAAATCACAATCAAATCTAAACATAACCTAATATTTCACACCTTTTTTGTTTTTCTCAGTTAATCACAATATTAAATTTTCCCATCATTAACATTATGTAGAGATTTACGTGAATATTTAGAGATCTATTACTTGCGTTTTAGTTATGTAAATAAATAATTTAAATGTAGGAATCAAGAGTATAATAGGAAGGATTTATATAAAAAAAACTATAAAAATGTATTCCCTTACCTGAACTCGTCATTTTTGCGATTGAAGTATATCAAATGTGAGTAGGAAGAAAAATGAAGACAGTGAACAGTGAGGATCAAATGTTTTGTAACACAAAGGATCAAATTCCTGTTATGGTTTAATCTTAAACCCCTTGCGCGCGTGACGTCAAGCCAATGTTTAGCCAAGTCTATATTTCGCTATGCGATCGAGTCCGAGGGTTGGTTTGTTAAAGCTCTTGATCTTTGACCACATTTGAAAGAAATGACCCTGAACAATAAATAACTGCAGATTCCATCTAAAGATTTTGCCCCAAGTTCTTTTCATCAGATTAAGATAAATTTAGAAACAAATTTCGCAATGCTGATTACAGGCATTGAATTTACTAATGCACAGTGCCTTGTTGTTAATATCTTTTCATATTAATAGAAATTTCAGTAAACTAGGTATTTCAGCATTAAAATTTTTATATTGGCATGTTCTTCAAAACTTTTAACTTAAGAAATACGTTGGACCATTTGCACAAAGTAGCTTAGAAAATAAGTAGCCGCTCTGATATCCAAGTTGGCCGTTAGTTTGGATCTTCCATTTAAAATGAGCATCTCTATGCAAAGTTTTTCATGCATCTCGTGCTTCTTATGATAAAGAAATAATCAAGTATGAGGAAAGGTCAATGACAATTCTACAGGGTGTTAATAAAGTAGTATTAACTAAGGGAGTAGGGTAGCCCTATGACCGAATGAACAGCTAGTAACTTTTTAAAAAAGCTGTTAAATTAAGTGGCACTATCAATTTGCTATTTAAAATCCAAAAAGAAAACTAGAAAATGCCATATTTGCCTTCCCGATTAGTGCACATTTATTTAATTTCAAACCCTTCAAAACTTAACTCCAGAACCGCATTTTTTTTGTACGTGTTTCATTAAAACGGTTTTAACTCATGTGCGAAATGCTACAGCTTTTAACAACTTAAATTTTTGAAGATACAATCGTGTTTTAAGTGTTCATTTACTAGTCATTCAACTTTACTACTCTTCCTGTCTAAGAGAGAGTCGATAAAAAAAAAAGGATGAAGATAAGGAAGAAAAAGCCAAAAATTTTAACTTAAGGCCCGATAGAAAGCGTACGATACAAAACTGAAAAATATACTCCACAAACAGAAGTCATTCAATTTTCAACCGAAGTAACATATTTAATGCCTTCTTTCAGTAGAAAATGCAGAGAACACGCATTCAGATGCTAACTAATGTTATGCATTATCAAGGAAATAAAATAGTTAAGTTTTCCTTCCTGTAAAAAATATACCTGTATTTTTCTCACGTTTCACTTTATGTCCCTGATTGACACTTCAACAATTAAACCAGTGGTGGCCAACCCGCGGCACGCGTGCCACAATGTGGCACGGCAGAGCAGTAATAGTGGCACGTGAAGATTTTAAAAAAAATTCCTAAATAGAGAGGAAAATGTCGATCGCAAAAATATTGACAGAAAATAAAACTCTTGAACTGATAAATATAATGATATTATGACGATTAAGTGTCAGGAGGCTGGCTTACAAATTGTCTTAACTACAATATTACAAATTACTTAGCGTTAGCTTCGGACATCCAACGAAAGCTGTGACGCTACAGACAATGCTTTGTAAAGCAGATTTGTGCTTGACACGAATGAAACTTTCGATGCTGCAGAATGGACTCTTGATCTGCAATAGTTTCAGCTGCGGGTGATGAAATTTTTAAAAAAAATTAACTCTGCAAGTAAAATTAAGAAACCAGATTGGACAAAATTCAGTACGATTGTACAAATAAAGATCCTTAAATTGTTTTTGTTACATTAGTTGAAAATGATTTGGGAAAAAAACTTTAAAAGTATCATCGAATTATTTATCACAAACTCCTTGCCAAAGAATGAGACTTTTTCTCTGCTGGTGACTCTGTACAGTTCACTGTATTAACAAACTACGAATTAGAGCTCTGAATGTTTTGTGAATTTTTCCCAGGAGAAAGAGGAGAGCATGGCAAGTTACTCCTTCGTTGAAATGTGTAATAGCTATCGAAAGCAAAAATAGTTATAAGATTTTAGAATTTTAGGGAGTGTGTTTTTTAAACTGTCTGGAAGGAAAGCAATGAGGACTTGCTACTTAGGACTGAAGAACAGCAAATGAATTTAACTATGTCATCTCTTATTATCCAGCGTTTAATAATTTAAATTTAAGATAGCACAAAAGTTTCCTGAACCAGCATAGGCCATCAATATTCTTTTATGATAAAACAGCAGTTTCTTTCTTTCTACTTTGGAGAAAAAAGAATAAAACATTTAATTTTATACTGAAAGTATCAACCCAAATTTAATAATTTTCCGATGATATATGGAGAAAATTTTGCACCTATTTTAAGTATACATTAAATATTAGGTTTGATGATTTTCAGGATCAGAAAAAAATGCTGATCTTTTCTAACTCTTTGTGTATTTCTCTGCAAGGCACCACTTGTTACCCTTTTGAAATTCAAATCAGAATTACTGACCTTTTGTATTGGTAATCAAATATAAGAGCTTACTTTAACAGAAAGTAATCCACATTACATAGAAATTTGGAAATTTGTACCAACAATTTTTTTTTTCACATTTACACAATTTAGCCGCCTGATGCTGTTGTACATTTGGTTCAAAATACGCTTCTGAACAAATATTTCTTGTTATGAATGCAGAAAAATCTAAATACCGTTGAATATTAATCGATAACACTTAAAAAACTTAAACTTCTTAGAATTCTCAAGATCTAATCCTAAAATTAAAGACTTGGTAAAAAAGATAGACACATAAACCACATTAAGAACAGACTGTTTAATTATTAGAATAAAATGTTTGATGCTTTTTTTTTAAGCATAAGCCAACTGACAGAACTTATAAAAGTGTTTGTTAACGATAACTCTTAAGTTCGGACTTGTTTTGTCTTTATTATCATTTAGATTTCAATTGTTCAGATTCACGAGAAATAATGTTTTATTTGAGTAAGAATTACATAGTTAGCCAACCTAAAATATATTTTTAACTTATAAAAATTTTAGTTTGTTGGAAAAATACAATGTGGCACGCTGGGCTTTTTCTCTCCAGATGGAGGCACTCTCCCTAAAAAGGTTGGCCACCCCTGAATTAAACTATACAGCTTACCTGTCTCTTAATACGTTCGCGACAACATGAAATCTATTGCTTCACTTCGAAGAGCGTTTTTATTCATTTTTTCTTAATATTGTTTCGTTGCCTTTAAGATTCAATATATTATTTTTCTTGTTCTATCCTTGAAACCGGAGTGACGATGTAAAGTGTCTCCAGTACATAGACTTTCAGCAACAAAGCAATGCTCTATAGTATTAGAGGGAACGGAAAGTAATGTCTTTTTTTCCAAACAAATCAATTGTTAAAAGTTTTTATATTAAATCAATGATGTAATTGCCCTCGTTATCAAGGGTCTTTTGCCATCTAGAAGGAAGGTTTAAATCCAGGATAGATTTAAAAAAAATTGATTTCTTGGGTAAAATATCTTTAAATGGTATTTTGAATGCAAGCCAAATTTTTATGTTTTTTTCCATACATAGATCGCAATGAAGGGAAATCAGATGGGGCAATGTCAAGAGAGTATTACGGGTGAAGCAGTCGAATTTTCCTTTGTTCCAACCGCTAAAACACTTTATTGTACAAAAACTTGTAAATTTGGCTGGTATATTGCCATTTCAAGATATTTTGCTCCAGAAATCAGTGAAAAATTCATCCCGAATTTTAAATTTACTACTAAATGGCAAAAGGACCTTTATGACGAGGATAATAAAATGGAAATTACTTTCCGTTTCACCTAATGGAGAACTAACTGATATTCACATCTATTAAGAAGGTCAAGTGTGACACACGGGTGGGGGAATGGCGCGAAAATGTTAAAATACGCTACGTTCTCAACTTCACACGAAAATTATTCATTCCAAAACCTCTTATCAATGGATGAATGACATGTTTGAATGACGAATAATTTTAAAGTATGGAAAAGTAGCAAATAAAATCAACAACGTCGTTTAGCAAGTATGTCGCCAAATTAACTAAGCGTGGTATGAAGTATCGAATTTTATGTCAAAATAGCATTCAAACACTTATTTATGAATGTAAAACACGTGAAAACAAAATAATGTAGTCTTTTTCCTCGAGTGAATGTCTACACGGAAATTGTCCATAATTTAATTGCATAAACTGTTTTTCCTACTTTTCCGTCAATTGATCGCTTATTGTGATAAAACGTTTCAGTGAAGGTACGCATACCGAACACGGCCATTTTATAACGAATCTTCTCTAAGTTTAATTGCTTTAAATAGGATTAGTTTTAATTATTTCCTAAGTTTTTATTTGGTGGGATGGAGAGTCACAAAAACTGAAGTTATAATTTCAAACTCTTTATAATGTTTACCATAAGTATCTTTGTATAAATATTTATGTCACGAGTGTTTCAGCTGTACTTGTTTAAATATATATAAAAATTATTGGAAGTTTTCCGACTGTCCTTTGCTAAATTTTGTGGAGCGTATAAAATGAAACTTGCTATTGCATACACCCCCACCTCGCCATTTACGTTACAAAAAGATAAAATCTGCTCTGAACCATTTTGTGGGGAGGTAAGACATATTACTGAACTGTAATAACGCAATATTATTAATACGAATTCATATTTGTGAGTAGTAATTATAGACAATTAAGCGCAACAAATAAATAAATAAAACAGGAAAAATCTTTTCTGGACGAAACAAACAAAATAAAGAATATTTTTATGGATGCATATAAACAATTCGGGAGTAAATGTTTACTTATATTTCATATTTATTTTTACCTTATAAATAAACTAAGTAACTAACAAAGTGATCTTAAATTCAATTTCCAACAGAAATAAACACAGGACTATTTAATTAGTTTCCAATAAATCAATTTTATACATTTTTTAGACAAATTTACACAAATGATTCGCTATGCTCAGTGCTATGAAATAATTCATTAAACCTTGGGCGTAGGGGGCAGTTATAAGTTAAGCAGGAAAATACATTAAACAAAATAAAAACTTAACGTGAATAAATTGCAACAAAAAGCAAATAGCGCAAAGTTTAGTTATAAAAGAATTTCCTCGTAAACAGAAATAATTTATGTAGTTATCCCGGCCAACTTTTTTACACGTGGAACATAATTACCTTAATATATTCACTTCACATTTCAAGCGCGACCCGGTTTTGCAAGCAGCAATCAAACACCAAAAAGTAACCTCCGTAGTGATTAAATTGTTAACCTCGGTTTTTTACCGCTAGCGGCCTCTACGTACATAACGGCAAGGTTGCGAGTTGAGAGGAGTTAAAATGCATGCTAATTCAGGAGAATTTCATTGAAAATATAAATTTTTTGCTGATCTCTGTTGAAATGTGCGACTCCTCTGCTAAACGAGGAATTTAAACATTTACAGCGATTTTGAGCAAATAACTTTTGCAATACATCGTTTTTTAAGGGCATATATTTATAGAGTTTTGACTATATTTGGGCTGCTTAAATTTACATTTCTTTATTCTTTATTTAGAAGCTAATCAGCTTCAACATACACGAGGACTGCGAATTTCGTGCCCTGCCTCCGGACTAACACAGAAAAGATAGGACAGAATTTACAGCACGAAGAAGGAAGCTACAACTAGAGCGAAGGCGGGAATCGAACCCACAACTTCACTTGCTGCTCGCAGGCAGTTATCAGAGCTTGCGCGTTCCACCGCACGTTCCATGAAGGCCGCTTATGCTCAGGCTGACCAGAAGTTTTTAAACTTTAAATAAAAGAGCACCCACTTTCAAGTGCTTATGTCGACTCTAAGGAGGTGCTCCTATGGATCACTCAGGAACCTACAGCTTTGAGTGTCCTCCGAACCACTAGGAAATGATCGGAAAAAGATCAATGCTGATTGACCAATCAACCATATCCTTGTCGGCGTTTGAGCCCATTTCCTTTTGGAACTGTATAGAAGGAAGTTACGACTGCTAATTCATCTAAGAAAAGTCTTTTGAAACCTTATTAATTTTTTAAAAAATAAATAATTAAGTAAAAATACACAACAACAATTAAGAGCTGTTCAATTAGAGATCAATTTCTGGTTCAGTGAGCGCTTTACCCTGAGAGTAGAGATGGGTCGAAGCTTCGGTCAAGAAGAAGCTTCGGCCATTTCACTGAAGCTTCAGTCTGGCCGAAACATGAGGTGTGCTTCGGACTAAAATAATTTATGTTGTAAATTTTCCGTTTACAACTATAATTTTATAAAATATTGTCCTTTAGACTATGCACATGGAAAGAACATGGAAGAAAATTTTATTTAAATAAACTGATTGTGTGTATTGAGCCTTTGGAATCATAAACTGTTAAATATAACAGTATATTATATCCAACTTGAAAATTCTTACGAAATAAATATGAATGAATTAAATTAAATTAAAACTAGCTAGTAATCACATGAACGCTTTAGTTGCTTTAAAATAAAGCTAGTGAAACGTGATTTTCTTACACATTTTTAGTGTTAACACTTAGATATAGAAATGCCAATTTTTAACATTTACCAAACCAGGATTTTTTAAAGCCATTTTTTACTTAATAAAGTTGTAGGTATACCATTTCAGTTTTTTCTTAAATTTATTAATATGTGCACAAAATGTAATCAATTTTCTAGATATTGATGAAAATTTTTAATAGTAATCCAGCATTATAAAACATCCTGAGAATTAACAAAAAGTAAATTGAAGATTTTATCTATTTTTTATCGTGCAAAACATAAAGACAGTTCCCATTCTTATGAGGAAAGATAGTAAGTTTCGATTTCATTTGTTACTTCAAAGAAAAAGCTTAGTTTCATTTTAATTCCTTTCGAAGTAAACATTTCCAAAACTAATGGTATTAAATTTTTTTTTTAAATATGAATACTGAATGATAAGTAAGGAAGAATATCTATGCTTGACTCTAACAAATTCAACTTCAAAATTTTTAAATTAAGAATATTTGGACATCTGTTACACACACACTATTACGATATGATGTAGATAGCAGCTGATTTATATCTAAATTATTCTATGATTTAATATTTGATCATATCAGTTGGTTTTATTATAACTGTTAACTTATCTGCAGGAGATGTTTTTCAAATTCCCAAAAAATGCTTCAAATGTCTCATTTACAATGAAAAGAAAAGAAAACTGTGTGCTTCTCTGGGACTACCGGTATAAAGTAAAGACTTTAACTAGTGAAATTAATTTAAAAATGAGACAGTAAGCAAAGCTAAAAAAGATGTGTAAAACTAGGAATTTTAAAACGTATGGACAATAGTATCATATTATATGCATTTATCAACGCATTCAATGTTAAAATCAATGTATGCACAAGCAAAAGCTTCGGCCATTAGTTGGCCGAAGTTTCGATAATCGGCGTTTCGACTAAACTTCGCTTCGGCCATCCCTAACTATTTCCTGCATAAAATACAAATAGCAGCTAATTTCTAGGAATGTAATATTTGATTGTATCAGTTGGTTTTATTATTAACATCAACTTAACTGTAGAGCATGCTTTTTATATTCCAAATAATGCTCATTTTACTTATTTTAATAAAAACAAATTAGAAACGTCTTCTTTCCTTGTACTACCAGTACAAAACAAAAATAAATACTCTAATTAGTGAAATTAATTTAAAACTGAAACCTTGCGTTAAAGCTGTTGTATAACACTAAGAATATTGAAGCATATGGAACATATAGTATCATATTGCATGCATTCAGGCGCGCACCCAGGAGGGGGCTTTGGGGGCTTAAGCTCCCCCTATGACAAAACTGGACTTGAAGCCTTAAGCATCAACGACATTTTCAATTTTTCCACGGTGTCAGAAAAGATTCAAGTCATTAATAACTCAATATATACTACACTTTGAATCGAATTGAAATAACAAATACGCACACGTATAACATATACCTTGTCTTTTTTAAAGTCTAGGGGAACGTGGGTAAATTCTCACTTATAAAAGACCGCTCCTCCTTGTGATGGAGAAACCATCACATCTTTTATGAAGCACTGAAAGTGCAGTATAACATCGTTCCTTCTTTCCCCTCAGTCAGTCACAAATCACGTGACTGCAGGCAGAGCACACATGGCAAGGTGTGCCCGGCGTGGCTGGCAACGCTGTGAAGAAGACAACTAATAACCACGTGACTCCTTCCAGCCAATCCTACTTCTCCATGATATTGTTTAGTAATGGCATCAAATGGGCTGCGGGTTTTTTTCAACGAGCAATCATGCTTGTTTGGTCACGGAGAATTATGTTTTTGAATTGTCAACGAATAAAATAATGGATTAATCCTTTTTTTGGGGGGTGCAATTAATTCTGATGAAAGGGCGCAGAGCGGCTATCAAGGAGCGTTGGACGAGGTGACGTCGAAGAGCAGCCGTGGGTCGCAGGAGCCTCAACGATGATTTTATAAGTATCATTTGTAATGTCTTTTTTGGGGGGGTTTATACTCCATAAATGTGGATGGAAGAAAAAAAAAAATAGATTTATAAATATGAGTATTGATAACCAAAGGGTTCTTTGAGGGTGATATTGGATATCCGAGAGATGGAAGACCCAGAATCTGTGTTCTTTGACTGCTACCGCCTAAGAGGAAACATACGACCAGCGACTTATTTCCCCCAAGTGTATTCCCCGAGCCTGGAACCGATGAAAACACTCTTCTCTCATTGGGCTCTTGTCGGCCGCCTTGTTTCTGCATGAATAAAGAAAGTGATAAAAAACAGAAGCAGAGACAGTATTTGAATCCAAAAGAAGCACATATATACCTTCCGGAATGGCGGTTCTATGCACAGCATCTACGTGAAATAGTTCCCTCATGTTTAAAAAGGTCATTTCATCAAAACAGTAATGTATAACAAAATTTCTTCGATTAGAATTAACGAAGCAGGTATCCATACTTTAATTCTTACGCCATAGGAAACCTTATGATGGTTTCAAGATGGCAAGACAACCCAATCATGCGTCAAAAGCGGCAACGTACAGCATTTTTCCGTCAGACACGTCGGCAGAAAATTTATCCTCTCACATCATGCATCTTCAGTTATAATATCATCTTTATTATATCCCGACATCTAAAAAAAAATCCATCTGGATATGATTTTTACTTTAAGAATGCAATTATAATATTTCATAGGCAAAGTTCGATAAAGTCGCATCGGACAAAACAGACTTGGATGCCATGCTAGAGAATATACTAAGGCTAGGAAAAGAAAAGTAAAAGCACATATATTATATATTATTATCCGCAATAAATATAAATTAATGTTTAAAATTATCTAAAAATTAGTTAAGCTAAAGCCGTGCACAATACTGTTTGAGACCTTTTACATCTAAGAGTTTCACTCATGAATTTGACAAATTTTACCTAATTTATTCCCTTGAGGAATATTTTGAGTCTCCGGTGAATATGAATTGAAAGGTAGATTTATAACATCTTTTAATGGACTTCTCTTATTTGAGTCAAACATGAATTAAATTGTCATAACAGTAATATGACCTATTTCCTTACTTCGACTTCGGGACAATAAGCTAGGAAAAATGTGTGGGAAATAGTTTTCCTTTTCCCTTTTGATTGCTTATTTCATCCTAATAAATTATTGAAGTTAACCGGTACTAATTGATCTTTTTTTTCTCTCTCTTTGTGATAACTCATAATTCTATCTGCTGCATGTTAAATTCTTCAAATTCCTCAAGGATATATCTCATGCAGACATTGCGCACATGAATTTGAATTTTTGATGGTTTTTTTTACATTATTCACCGATTACGGAAAATGAACTTGACATTATGATTTTGCAAAATGTGTTATATTTGTACAAAATGTGTTTTATCAGTAACATTATGAATTCTCTAGAATAGAGAAAATTACTTATAAAGTGAAATGTGTTTAATTGAGAGTGACTTCTTTTGAGATATAATGTGGATATGTTTAATGGCATATGAAATCTGATTCCACTGACATTTTTATTAAGGCGGGTTCCTTTGACAGGGAAACATGAATTAAGTAAGCGGAAAAGGATGAGTTTTTTTTGTTCTTCTCGTAAACTCTTTTTGGGGCATTTCATGCATTTGCATTCTAATTATACTGCTTTCTTCTTCCTTCGTCCTCTGGCGCCTGGTCATGCTCTCTCTGCCCTGCACCTACCATATCATGTCCTAACCCTGAATGCCCGATGCCTTTTTTTTTCGTCTTCTTGTTTGCCGAGGGGAATGTGATGGAGAAACCATCACATCTTATATGAAGCACTGAAAGTGCATTGTAACATCGTTCCTCTTTCCCCTCAGTCAGTCACAAATCACGTGACTGCAGGCAGAGCACACATGGCAAGGTGTGCCCGGCGTGGCTGGCAACGCTGTGAAGAAGACAACTAATAACCACGTGACTCCTTCCAGCCAATCCTACTTCTCCATGATATTGTTTAGTAATGGCATCAAATGGGCTGCGGGTTTTTTTCAACGAGCAATCATGCTTTTTTGGTCACGGAGAATTAGGTTTTTGAATTGTCAACGAATAAAATAATGGATTAATCCTTTTTTTGGGGGGTGCAAGGAATTCTGATCAAAAGGGCGCGGAGTTCTGTCGAGGAGCTGGAGATGAAGTGACGTCGAGAGCAGCTGCCGGTCTGAGAGGCCCCAACGATGAATTTATAAGTATCTTTGAATTCTTTTGGGGGGTTTTACTTAATTTTTAAATAATTTTAAAACCTTAATTATATTTTTGGGAAATCTTCATACTATGCTTTAATTTTCTTTTCTAGCTAGAAAATCTCTAGCATGCACCAAGTACCTTTGTGTGCAATTTTCGAATTTGTATGTTCCGACAGGATAAATATGTGTTCCGAGTAATTGCGTTGAATTTGTCTCTTGTTTTTGGAAAGGTAAAGTTTCCAAAACAAATATTATAATTGCATCTTAATGGAATTATTCCAAGGATTTTTTTTGTATGTCGGAATATTGATAAGATAACTGAACTGATGATGTGAAGGATAAATTTTCTGCCGTGTGACGAAATTGTGTACGTTCCGATGTGACGCATTGATTTGTTTCTTGATCTGAAACCATATAGTTTCCTATGCGTAAGAATTTGATACCTGTTCTTAATTTAAATGAAGAATTTTGTATACATTAATGTTTTGATGAAATGACTTTTTAAAAGAGGGAAATATTTCACGTAGAACGTTATAAGATGAATTTGGAATAAATGTGCTTCTTTTGGATCAAATACTGTCTTGCCTGTTTTTCATTCTTTTTCAGCAGAAGGGGGAAAGAGCCCAATAGAGAAGAGTGTTTTCAGGTTCCAGCTCGGGTAATACGCTTGGGGGAATAAGTCAGGTCGTATGTTTCCTCTTGGGGGTGAACACAGTTCTGGGTCTCCATCTCCGGAATCCAATATACCCTCAAAGAACCTTTGGTTATAATTATATTTATAATCTATTTTTTTTTTTCTTCATCACACTCCTAGTCTACAATTTCCAAGAAACCAAGGCATTGCTTTCAATTAAATCATTCATTGTACATGTGTAGACGGATGATGCACGAGAATGGGGCCTCAGCAAAGCATAGAATTTCAAATTACAGAGCGTCTCACCATCAAAACCAAAGTTAATTTAATTTCGAGGGTTTGTCATGGAAAATCATGATGTTTCGCAGTGGCGAATTATAGGTTTGAAGGATCGTCATAATGAAATTTTTAAAGCTCCTTTCTGTCAAAAACAGAATTCTATAAATCATTTTTCATGCACATTTTTTGAATCCATTTCATAAAAGCCCCCTATGGTCGGAGGGGGGGGGGGCATTTGCGACATGATTAGCCCGCCACTGATTTTCTGAGAAACATGCTTGATAAAAAGTTAAAAAAGATTATAAGGAATATAAAATGGTATTAAAATAAAAGGAAGTATGAAAGAGAGAGAGAGGGGGAAAAAATAGAAAAAAGTGACCGAAGGGTATCTTTGCAAAATAAACAAATTAGTCAAAAAAAAAAAAAAAACTTACACTAAAGCCACAAACTTCTGTACTTCTAACCAATGAAGGCACTGGAAGGGAATTAAAAATTTCAATACAGAAAACCAAAATAGTTAACTGAAAAATCTTTTCCTATTTTCTCCATTTTGATTTGGAATAAAAATATTTAAAAAAAACGTAGCTAAGAAAATGGGAGGAAGGGGGTATCCGAACCTAATTCCTCTCTTTTTTCGGCGTTAAAGTTAGAAAGGAGTTATAGTTTTGGAGCTTCAAGTCTTGAAAGAAAAATTCCGGGAGAAAGTCTGAAAGTCCTCATTGAAGATCGTCTAATAATTGGTTTTTGGAACATGAATTTCTAAAAATTTCCGGAGGTGAAAAGCGAGCCCCATTATGGAATTTGGCTTACAGTTTTGCTTTTAAAACTTTAATTTCAAAAAATTAAAAAAAAGCCCCCTCCTCCCACGAAATAATAATGATAAAAGGTCTTAAATTTTGTTTCTGGAACTTTAATTACGAAAAACTGCTGGTGCAGAGTACATGAATCATATCGCTATGGCTACCGATAAATGGACTATAACCACACTTTTAAGACTTAAAATTTTGAAAACTTTCCTGAGGAAGGCCTCCGAACTCTTAACATCTACAACAATGGAACCGCATTTCTCTAAGCTCAGTTTCGGGGAAAATATCCTGTGGAGAGTTCCACATTCCATCCATTCCCATAACGTCATCAAAGATGGTCTACAATGACATTTTTAAAACTTCAATTTCAAAAAATGTTCGAGGAAAGATCCAGAAAATCGTTTAAAATTAAGTTTTTAGATCTTTAATTTCGACAAAAAACATTCAGAGGTGAAAACCGAACTCTATGCCTTTCTCTAACATCATCAAAGATGCTATTGCGTTGTTTAGACTTCAGGTTTGAAAAATTTCGGGTTGAGAGCGGTTGAACCCTATTCTTCCTAAGATTAACTGAGATAGTTATAACTTTCGTTTTTGGAATTTCAACATCAAAAAACCGTTAGTGAAGAGTTTCAAAACCCCCATTCATTCTTTTAACATTTTCAAGAATGCCTACTATGGTGTTTTTTGGATATCAATTTCGAAAATTTACAATGGGCCCCTGACTCGTGCTTTTCCTAAGATTAGTCAATGTCTCTCAAACTGCGCTTTTCGAAGCTTAATATAGAAACATTCCTAAACCTCACCCCCAAACAATGGCCAAAACGGCGTGCAATAATAACGTTTCTAAGACTTCAAATTTTGAAAAAATATTAGATGAGGGCCGGCAAGTCTCAAATCTCCCTAACATGACCAAAGGTTGTCTAAATGTTGTGTTTTTGAGATCACTTTTCAGAAATTTTTCCGGGGAGAACCCACGAACGCCCTATCAGTATGTTTGAATATTCTACTTTATGTCTTTGTTCATAATGATCATATCATAACGCTGTTCTCGTGAGTGCATTAATCACCCCATCTTCAGTAAGGTTGGAAGATCCTCATAGTATTTACCATTTATTTTCTTACATAAACACAATTCGATAAATATGTAAAAAAATCACATAAAATTTAACAGGAGCAAAAGTGAGCTTCCAATCAAAAAAGCAAAGCTTTACACTATTATTTCGGAAAAAATAAGTAAAAAGAAAGAAGGGGGGGGGGGCAATCTATTAAAGTTTAGTATTTTCGCGACTTTAAAATTTTAATCCAATGACCTCTGGATATGAAAGGGGTAGGGGTGCTTGATGTCAGAAATTAGCCCCCCCTTAAGTTAAATCCTGGGTGCGCCCCTGCATGCATTTACTACACGCCTTACTTTAAAATTTCAATATGTGCAACAGCCGAAGCTTCGGTATTCGGCGCTTCAGCCAAACTCCGTTTCGCACTATCACTACTTGAGAGAAAATTTAATGGATTAAAATAAAAATTTTAAATTGGCGTAAAATTAATGTTTGGAATACTAACATATAAAAAAAAAGCAAATTGAAATGGAAAAACATTTATTCTTTTGTATTATCAGGCTTTTTTTTTCTCCGAGCAAAATCTTTTCATTTGAGCTATTGATTTCACTGTTAACATGTCGGCATAGGCACATTGCTGGTCTATTTATTTTAAACGCAGGAGACCATCAAAGTACTTTGGATTTCTTTAAATTTAGAGTTATTTGAACATTGTGCTATACAAGTGCTCATAACCCGAATTTCGTTGAAAAGAAGAATTTTGAATTTTTTGAAAAAAAAAAAAAGAAAATGTAACTTCGTACTATATACACATTATTTTTATTTTAGCAGAAAATAATAAAATGTTACGGTAAAAACTTTATAGAAAAGCAATGTTGAAGATAAAACAAACATTAAACTCCGGTAAACAGAAAGGTAAACATAAATGCCGGTATTTTTATAACAATGTTATTCAATGTTGTTCCCAAGCCGACTAATGTGCGGTAATCTTTTCACTGCAAAAAGAAACACCACCGCATCTATTTGCCGGTTTTAGAACATAGCAGAGAGGCAAATTATTTTTTTTAATACCGGCTGACATGTCCCCCGTGGGTTCCCTGTTGACGGTATATCGCATTTCACATTAACGATAAATACATAAGACTAAGCATGATTCCGTTAATTCTAAGGGAAAAAAATATGGATTCAAGATAACTGACTTAAAAAATACATCTTCATCCAAAAAAAAAAAGAAAAAAGAAAATAGAAACAAATACAAAAAATTCCACTTCTGAATTAAAAATGAATTGCAACATACCAGCTGAAGGAGGTTCACTTGTTTCGTCCATCCCCAAAGAGCAAAAATACCGGCATAGCTGGAATTGGCATCCTCTGTTATCATTTACAGTTAATGAAAGTATTACCAAAAACAAAAACTAAGTCCAGCCCCCAGCCTGATGAGCGGTTCCCGCTGCGACTTAGATTCGGCAGCTAGTGGATACGCATTCTTTCATCCGATAACCATTAAAAGTGTTTACGAAATCTTCATGCTCCCATGATTGGACGCCGAAGGGCTCCGAGGATTAGATGCCCCCCGATTCGGCTATGTCGCCATCTGAAACGCCAGAGAAACGCAACACGTGAGTGGCTGCCCTGCCTCGGGCAGAACAGGTAAATCATTAATAGGGCAAGGAATCCTTGCTGTTTGAAGGTCACCCCCTTCAGGACCGGCTTCCTTTCGCTTTTGCTCTCCTGCGTAAGCTATTCCCAGGAAGAGAAGTAATAACCGGCGTGGGACAAGGGATTAATGGCACTTGATCCACCGAGACAAAAGATTAAGACAGACCGTTTAATAAGCTTACGTGATTCGGTCGCAATAAAGCGTTCTTTTGAAGCTGGGGCGTAGCGAGAGTACACACACACATATTTTATGTATATATATTTATATACATACATACATACACAACATGCACACACACGGGGTGTGACACACCCCGGGGGAAGGAACCCTTTTGTGCCTTCGAATTCTCGTGGAGAAGGCTAAGCCGTAAGAAAAAACTACTTTCCACTCTACAATGCTAACCCTCCTACAAGTTTGTACCAGCATTTATGGGATACCTGGTTTATAGAATGTATCAACGTCTTGATGTACACACACGCTAAGTGATATTTTACAAATTTTTCCGTATAGCATTTTCAAAAACTTTAGCTGTTGTACAAAAGTATAAATTAATGGTAGTGTGTATATTCAAGTGAATATAGTTTGAAATTGGTGAAAATGGCCTTTTTTTTAAACTATACCAACATATATAAATATGTACTATTTTTATGCATTGATCAAAATAAGTAACACTGCATGGTAAATAAAAATGTATCAAAAGGTTTTTAGGGCCATTCTTGCTGATTCTTATGCAATACGTCTCCCCTAAATCCAAATATTACCACCATTCCCCCCCCCCATCATCCATTCATTTTTTTGAAGATAATACTCCCTAAGTTTCTTAATTTTTCGCCTGATTTCATAACCATTGTTTTTTTTTCAAGGGAAATGGGGCCTTATATCAATCCTTATCATTAACACTAGCTGCCAGGGCAGCTAGATTAGCTTCCTGCGGCATGTTGATGCATAACGTCCCCCCTCTCTAACTTTTACCTCATTCTGAATTTATATTATTTGATATAATTTAATGTTCATTCGATTTCAAGACATACCACGCACGTGGCCCGGCGTTGCACGGGCACTTCGTGCCCTGAAAGTAGTGAGAAAAAAAATTAAAGAAACTACTCCCCGCCAAGGCGGCTCGCTTACAGGCGCTTCACGCCTTTACTTTTTTCCTATATAAAAAAAATCATTCGAATTATTGAGATGCTTCGTGCCTTCAAGATGGTGAGGAAAGTTTCAGTAAGTTCAGCTCGCTCAAAGGAGAAAAAGCAGACATTGATGCTCAGTTTTTAATATAAGTAGATGGCTCTTCAACAAATGAATGTTTCAAAATATTACAAGTAGCTAGCGATAAAAATACTATGTAAGTCGCCCGCTTATGAGTTTCGTGTTTGATTTAGTTAAGCCTTCATTCAAAATACGCATTATCATTTTTATTACTGTTTCATGGCACCCACGTTTTGCAATGCAACAATGGCTTTCATATTTAATCATTTATTAGGCTTAATCGCTTTAAATTTGACTACTTATTAATTGATATCTTCGCTAATTAAAATCGTATAATTATATGAATTGAAACTAATGAAGCTTGAAAAATTACCTATCTATCGGTACCTGGCTCGACTTTCAGTTCATTGGCGTTCAGGAGAAAGAAGCGTGACATAGAAAGATAGTTAGAAAGAAAGATAGTTAGAAAGAAAGATAGTTAGAAAGATAGTTAGAAAGATAGTTAGAAAGATACTCAATTTTTAATATAAGTAGATTCTTCTTAAAAAAAGGAATGGGGGGATGGACAAATAAGTAAAACGTTCAAAGGCCAGAACCAGAGAGGGACATTCAATGAACATCCTCCCGAAATCGTTTAAAAACTTTTTTTCGCACTACAATTGAAGGGCTTGGGAGATGAAGAGGTTAAGTGACAAAACAGAAATTGCGAGTAATTAAAGTTCTAAGTTTTATTGTTGTAGTTGTTACAGCTTTTTTGTTTTCTGGTTTTGTCATAGTGTGCATATGAAGTTGGTCTATTGACATCTACTGTTTGATGTACCAAGTTTTATTTGCTTACCTGTATCCATTGTTTACCATTATACAGAGCGTTCATCTTTTAAAATGTAACTTAGCCCCTTCATCCTCCAAACCCTTCAATAGTTTCACTTATTCTGTGTAAAATCAGAGTTGCGGCCTTACTCCAATGAGCCCGATTTTCGACAAAAAATTCACGTTGTTAAAGAAAAAATGAGGTTTTTAGTTTTAAACTATAAGCATCACATGTTGCATGCGAGTCGCATTGCAGTTCTTTAGTAAAAAGCCTAAAGCCTTTATATTTATTCAAGTTAGTAAGACAGATACATTACAGATATAATTATGCAAATTTTAAAATGCATTTGGATTTGCTTACAAAGACGGCAGCTCGCTGGCCCCGTAAGAGAGAGAAGGTGATCCCAAGAGTTAAATAAAATGGGTCAACTTTTAATTACTCCGTGCTATTGACCGTCATTTACGTTATGACCTTGTACAATGCCTTTCAACACTTTCAATTCTCCTCTTTGCGCAAGCATCATGTTTATATTTATAGTTGAAGAGAAAGTCAAAAAGTATACGTGACGTGAATTGTAACATCTCGCGATACCTGGCTATGTACTTAATTACAGAACAACAATTCTTTCAAACCAAAAATAAATAAATAAATAAACTATTTGCTCTTATTCCAAATCGCGCACAGCTACTTCTAAAGTTTACCCTTTATGCCCCGACGGGACTCAGAAGCCCCGCTTATATTAATTTAGTGTTATGAATCCAAAAGGGCTGTACTCATGCTGAAGCTTTTAAGTACCACGCCTTGTACTTTGCTGAAAGGCCGACAGATGGTACCTGTGATCAGAAACAGTTTTCTTGGGGGACCTAAGGCGCAGGGGGCCTTAGACCCCCAAAATTTTCAAAATGTTTTTACTCGATAAATATGTTTTTTGATGTATTTTTAACTAAAAAAACCAAAAAAAAATATATAAAAAATCATTAATAACTTAATTTGGGACCCCCATAAAGGGTTAAACTGAAACTCTATAATAAATACTATAAAATAAAAAAAAATAATTTGAACCATTTGCCTGTCGGTCTTTTTGGTCACGGACATGGGTGCCAGCAGAATAATAAGTAGGGGTTGTGACCAAACTAAATACTTTTTTTACTGAAAAAATTAGAAAAGATTTTTTTTACAAAAAATTAGCAAAGAAATTTTTTTTACTAAAAAAATTACCAAATTTTTTTTAATAAAAAAATAGCAAAACCAAATTTTTTACATAAAAGATCAGCAAAAAATATTTTTTACTGAAAAATATCACTAAAAATTTCATTAAAAAATTGTCTTCGCGGAAAGCCAGGGAGTGCAAGTACAACCCCTTGCATCACCTGCTGGTGTCCATGTCCAAGTGTGTCTTTCAGTTTTTGACCTTTTACTCAGAATCCTGATAGTATGAATCGATATCTACAAGTTACAAAGCAAATAAAAGGAGTGGAAAAGTGAAATCCATACGCAATCTTGATTGCCAAGTAAATGAGACCCCCCAGAAAAAAAGTCAGAAATACAACCCCCTTTGTTTGTTCAATATGATATCTGCAGGTGTAACAAAATGGCAAGAATCAGTTTTTCTTCCTTTCAATTAAAACTTCCACACGCAACTTTCAAACCAGCGAGTGCTTTGCCCTCATGCTCCAAGCTGGATGACTTTGAGCGTTATAATGTCGGACAGCTATTATCCGGCTTTCGTTTCAAGGTTCTAACTCATTGAACCAAGGGAAAATTCGATAATGATCTTCGGATGAAGGAAATCGGCAAAAAGTCAAAAAGGAGTGCACGTTATTCAAGCATAGGATTGAGTCACATGATGTGAAGCAAGAACTCTTGCTTCGCTTGAAGAGTTTGTAGTATTAACAAACCTATTTTTGATGCAACAAACCAGATTAGATTTATTTTTGTACTGTGGTTATTGTAAAGCTTTAGAAATAGGCTAATTTGTTTCTTGTACCTAAACGGTTCGTTTTTGTATTTTGCGTTCGAAATTTGCAAACATTTCTGAAAAATAATACTTTAACCTGTTCTTACAGTTAATTCAGAGCTTATTTTATTTATTTATTCATTCACTTATTTTTGCATATATAATGGTATTGCTTGCTCCCAAAAGTTGATCTGAAATGTTTCACTATATTCCGATCGTAAGTTTGTACTTAAGTAACTTTATTAGTAATTTTATAACAAAATTTATAATTTGTATTACATTTCTGCACCAAACTTTTGGGCCGTGATGGCATGATCAGTAAAGCATCGGACTCGTAACCGGAGAGAGTCGGGTTCGATCCCTGCCCGTCAAAGATCCCCGTGTTCCCTAATGGTGACAAGGGTACGTAAAAAATGTTCGTGGCTATAAAGTTCTCCAAATCAATACTTCTGGATTTTAAACAGTGCAAAAAGTTTCAATTCTTAAGTTGTTTAATCCAGTTTTATGGTTTTTTTTTTTTTTTTTTTGTACTTACACATTATGAAGTTTATTTGTTATTTCTGTCTATTTTATTTTTTAATAATAGCATTATTAAATGAATTAGCGCATCTGAATAAGGGACCATTTAAATAAAGGGTGACACAAGAAACGGGAATTTTTTAACAATCCAATAGAACCAAGATTGGTGAGATAGAGAGAAATTCCTTATTCTTAGTAATTGGAACCTTATAACTTTCCATTTAAGAAAGTCATGAAATTCATTATTATTTTCAAATTACGTTCTCCTGTACGAATGTACTCTTGAAATCTGCTTCTGCTTTTCAGATTCCTCATTCACCACAGCAACATCTCAGCTGGGATAATGGGAATGCCATCTTGAATTCGCTCTTTGATTCATCAAGAGTTCTTGGTTGTTAAAACAGAGGATTCACGATGAAATTCAGAGTATTTAAGGGCAGTTGCTTCAGCGCTCCCACTTATTTATTTATTTATTTTTTGTTTTGTTTTGTCACCCTGTACGTAAGATGCAGAGTAAAAAGCTAGTATATATACACTTATACAATATTTTTTTGGATATTAGGTTTTTTGCCTTAGTTACCTAAAAGTTCATGCAGCTGAAGGCAGAAATATGAGAGTGGGGAAAAACGAGAGTTAGTCCTTGAGTGCATAAAAGGAGCTTTTGAAATTTACAGGTAAAAAAAGCATCGAATAAGATTTTTTTTTTTGATTAGATAGAATGAAAATTAATGATAATTTGATAGAATGAAAATTACGGGGAAAATGAAATTATTGCATAAATGAGAAAAAGTTATAGGAATTTCCATAAAATTCTAAAAAAAATGAAACGGCGACAAAGTCAAAGTTTTTCTTATATAATGAAAGAAACTCAAAAAAATAAGAACTGATTAATCAACTGAACGTCTAAGTTATTTGTGATAAAATGGGTAAGATCTATTTAAAATAAATGCCAGAAGATCAGACACCAAAAATCACAAATTATGAAATAAATGTTGATAAAGTAAGGAAAAAATAAAGTCATTTCACTATATAACGAAAAAAAAGATCTCTTAAAAATTACATTTTAACTTGCCTGAGACAACATCAAAACTTTCGTCCTATGGTAAAAGATATTGCAGAAATAACAAAATGTTCTAACCAATTAAAACTTGTGTTCAGTCCCGCCGCACAGTGATAGTTAAAATGTTTACATTTGTGAAAGGGTAAAGAACATGAAGAGGAAGTTAAAAATCAAGAAATAACAATAAAAATTGCACGTGTTTAGGGTTACAAGGAAGTCGAAACACGTGTGTGACATTTTTAATTATTATTTGCATTTTAATAGCTGTTTTAATGTTTTGATGCAGTAATAGTTTTCATGCACGAGTAAAAGCTTTAAAAACTAATATAAAAAAGTGAAAAGAAACAAAACGACTAAGAAATTAATCATTAAACTGCTACAAAGACGAACACGAATGCTGTCTGCCCTTTTTGGCTTTTGTCGATAATTTCTTTTAGTCAGTAACCACACTGCTAAAAATAAGTTGTTGTTTTTACAGTATAACACGGAAAGCAGAGGTTTCAGTTTAAAACTAAAAGCGCAGTGATGAACTGTAAAACTAGCTATTTTACAGTTTATTATACTGTAAAATTAGCAATTTTACAGTTGACTATTTTAAAATTAGCAATGTTACAGTTTATTACTACAAAATTAATAATACTGTAAAAACAGCAGTGTAATTCTGGCAGCAGAGGTTCCAGTTTAAAACTGCAAAATGCTTAGTAATAAACTGTAAATTAGCAACTTTACAGTTTATTACTGTAAACTGGCCTTTTTACAGTTTACTACTCTAAAATTAGTAGTTTTTCAGTTTATTACTGTAAAATTACTGTAAAATTAGCTGTTTTATACTGTAAAAACAACATTCATATTTTACAGTGCATATAAGTCTTTAAGAAGACTTTGACTCTCCAGTGAAGGGGTGAATTGTGTTTTATAAAGCCATTTCGTTAAGGAATACTCTTGAGGGTAAATGACACCTATTGCTTAGATCTAATTAACATTCACCCCGTGTGTGTACTTCATGCGGTACTTGTCTTGGCCCGAGTTAGGAAATGCAACTAAAGCAACTGTGCACATGATGCATTAGTTTTCGAATGTAATTTGGGTAGTGTGTAAAAGTGTACAAATGTACGAAATATTTCCTTCTCACGTACAAGCTTTATTCTCTATTTCTCTCGTATTATTTAAATTTCCGAGTATCACCATCAGTTCCTCCCAACAAGATTTTTTCATCAGTTAATTAATTTCATTATATTAAGGTTTATTAAAAGCTTATCAAAGTATTCCTTATTTGTTATCTTATTGCATTACTTTAAAATATTCCTTATCTTACTAAAATCTTATCAAAGTACTCCTTTGTTGTTATGAGTTTATTGAAATATTTCTTAATGATATATACAGTGGACGTCAGTTAATTGAATCAGCCGCTTTAATGAATCAAATCGCCAAAAACAGAACAAAATTCAGCTTTATTGAATTAGCCGCTTTATTGGATCAGCCGGTTTATTGAATCAAAACTGTTTGGAACAAACGTGATTTATACAAGAGGCGGCTGCTGTATACATATAGTATAATTGTTGCAGAATATTTTTTTGTCTTCAATATGCTCGTTGTAGAGGAACCAACTGAGAGATTTTACTTGAGTCTAGTACTGAATAAAAGGTTTGCCCCGAAAGAGCTGTTTTTATCTTTAAATGAAATTTATTTTTGTGTTGCTGACTTGCGCCATAGCTTTTACATTTTTGAAAAAAATGTGTATGTTATAACAGAAAGTATTCCGAAATGATATCGTTAAAGCGCGTTCCTTTTTTTAATGCTTTAATCACAACGCCAAAATATGTACGCATGAAGAAACAAGAAAAGTGGATTTCACAGTTTAAAAGATTAATATGATTTACATTCTTGTGAATTTATTCAAAATCTCAGGTTATTATACTTAAAAAGTACCTTTTGTTTTTATTTAAAGTCTAATTCCGAGAAAAAGGATTTTCCATTTTGAGAATAATTTGCTATGGTTTTGCTCGAAATATTCAGAAGCATTTCAGAAAAAACAGCAGTGCAGCTCACTTATAACGAGCCCTGATTTAAAGAGGAAATCCCACATATTTTGGTTGGTACAATGTTAACTCTATGACAACATAACTTAGTTAACGAGTAAACTCTCGTTTTAGAGAAAAATATCACGTGATTTATAAAATTTATATTGAGTTTTACCTCTTCAACTAAGCTAATTATGTGTTGGAAAAATTCTTTTAACATTCGGAAGTCAACTGAGGAGTTACAAATCGTGTAAGAAAGGATGGCATTTTTTCTTTTAACCCATTTATGCCCAGTAGCATAAAAACGGGACGCTTGTTAGTTACTGCATACAAAAACCTGTAATGGGTATATCATTTTACTCAAGCTGTTTTTCACAAGTTAAATAGTCCTTCTTCTTGAGAAAACTAGTTAGAGCCACTAGTTGGACATCAGAGTTTATTTATTGACAGTTTTTTTCAGACAAATCAGTCAAGCAACGATCCAGGATGGGTAGCCACAGAAAGTAAGTTTATTTTTTGCTAACTTATTTTTCATAAAATAAAACTATTTTAAAACGATTTGCTTAAAATTGATCACAGATGCCTTCTGTAATGTTACTTTGCAAAAGTGAAGTCAAGTAAGGTCGTATTTTGTGCACATATCTGCCTAGTGTTCCATAAACAGGACGTTAAATAACCCAATAAATATGGCAACGGTGATCTATTTTACGCCTAAAATGTATGTAAACCATTCCAAGTAAGAGTTTTAAGCAGATAAAAATTGAAAAAAAATGTTAAAAAAACTTGGGCATAAATGGGTTAATTATTTCGTGGCTTGCACTTCTCCCGAAAATATTATAGTTGAAGTTCAAGCTAAAGAAAATAAAAAAAAGAAACATCCAGTATTTAGCCTTTGCCATTCAGTTGAATTTTGACGTCTAGAGCTGTCAGCACAATAATTTTAAACTTGGCGTAAAAAGTACAAAATTAAAATTTAAAAAAAAAGCAAGACAGTAGGGCTACTTTTAACTAACTTTTGCACATTTATTGCATGCTATTGCAGTACATTAAATTATTTATTGTAGTTTTCATTTAAAAACTTAAGACTCAGATTCAAAAGGGCAAATATTAATCACATTTCAAGGAGTTAGGAATTGAATGTATTTCAAGTCTTGAATATGTTTGATGAAAATATATTTTTTTAATACTTATTATTTGAAAGTTTACACACACCGCAAAAAATAAATTGTTGTTTTTACAGTATAATATTGAAAGCAGGGGTTTCAGTTTAAAACCGTAAAAGCGCAGTAATAAACTGTAAAAGTAACAATTTTACAGTTTATTAACCAAAACTTTAGTTTTATCATACTGTAAAACAACAATGTAATATTGGCAGCAGAGGTTCCAGTTTAAAACAGTAAAATGCACAACAACAAACTGTAAAACTAGCAATTTTACAGTTTATTACTGTAAAAACAACAGGGTAATACTGCACTGCAAAAAAAGCTGTTATTTTTACAGTATAATATACTGGCAGCAGAGGCTACATTTTAAACAGTAAAAGCACAAGAATAAACTGTAAAACTTTCTATTTTACTGTTTATTACTGTAAACTAGCAATTTTACAGTTTAGTGTTGCAAAAATAGCAATTTTACAGTTTATTACTGTAAAATTACTATAAAATTAGCTGTATTATACTGTAAAAACAAAAATTACTTTTTATAGTGCACGACTATCATAAAATATTCTCCCATAATTTGAAGTAATAAGTGTTACAAAATTTATTGGTATGAAGCAGGCTAAGAAATCTCTTTTCATAAATTTACACTGCATACTCATAATAACCTGAATGTTATTCCACTTACTGTTCCCACAAAGTTACCCAAAAGTAGCTGAAAAGTTCAAGACAACTTATTTTTACAGCTACTTCATTTTATGACCACCCATAATGACCTCCATTAAATTATAAAAACAAAATTACGACATTGAAAAAGCACAAATGCGTGTCGGTTGTCTTTACATTCTTAAACTCACACTTTGTGCATTGAAAATTGCGTTCCTTGTAACAGGGCCGGACTGGACCCCTTCAAAGGGCGCAGACCTTGGAGCTTCAGAGGGGCGCACACTAGATTCATGAGCCCATCGTAGATGTATACAATGGCTGGGTGTCATTGCAACTTCGAAAATGGATTGCAATGTCTCGCAAAAAAAAAAAACTCTTTCCATTTTATTCTATAATGATTCTTTTGAAAAATGTTAAAAAAGTTGTTGGAAATTTCATCTTACCTTGTTCTTTATGCAAGGTGAATAGGTAGGTAGGTGTCTTTAAAAGATGTTTTTTGAATTCAAGACTTAACGTGATTTTTATAGCAATATAAATGCATTTATTAACTCATAAAATTTTATGCATATTGTAAGAATACCGTAGCTTTAGTTGCGTCATACGTCAATGCATTGAGAACAAATAAATTTTCATTAGTTCAGTACAACTAATTTTCATAGTATGACATAAACTGAGAATTGTGGAAATTCAAATCCTAATCTGGACTGTCCCAGATCCACTTTTTAAAAATCAGACAAAGCGATTCCTCGGTCCGGCGATTTTTCGAAATTGAAATTCCAAAGACGTAAGTATAGACAAACTTTGATGATTTTATGGGAAGAGGGGCTCTGGAGCTCACTCCTAGAAGCATTTAAAAATAGAAATATAAAAAAAACGGTGTTTTAAAGCGATATTCAGTGATGTTAGGGGATGCTTAAATTTTTCGAAATATTAGTGTTCGCATTTTCAGATTTCCAACAACCACTCAAAAAGAGTTAAGCGTGTCATCCAATTATCGTTTTAAAAGCAAAACTTTTGAGGATCTTGGGTGATATTAGAAAGAAGGGGATGGGGTCCTTGTCAAAAAAAAAAAAAAAAATACAAACGCGATTGAAAACCATTTAGTAACATGTCAAAGCATCGACAACTTTAGCTCTTGAAGCTCGAAAAAAGCAGTTTTAAATAAGTTTCGAGGTTATTAGAAGCCAGAAGCGAGGGCAGATCCAGCTTCTGGTTTTGGAAGGGGGATGCTAGTAAGGGCTCTGGGGGATTCACAACTTAAAAATTTTTTAAATTGTAGTTTTGAAAACGCAGTTTTAGAGGGATGAAAGTTGCAGTGGGCTTCGACCAATTTTTAGAAATTGAAGTCTTATAAACGTAATTATAGTTCATGTTTATAGTTAGAGAAAGGGATGAGGCTCAAGGACTGTCCCCCATCGATTTTTCTTAAAAATAAATCCATATCTCCCCCTCCTCCACTGCAATTTTTCATAATTGAAATTTCAAAAACGCAGTAGTAGACAATTTTTGATGATATCTGAAGAGGCGTTCAGATCTCCCCTGAATTTTCCAAATAGAAGTCCTAAAAACAAATTTTTAGGCCATACCCTAGGGTATTAGGAGGGATTCAAAGGTTCTGCCTCCTTATTTGTTTTTTGAAATTTTAGTTTGGAAAACCAAAACTTTAATGATCTTTGACGTTAGTAGAGAAAGGGGGGTTTGTAGTCCTTGAACGAATCTCAAACACTTAAGTGTAAGGTGCTATAGGGTCACCTGGGGTAATTCCTGGTCAAAAAGCATTAACATCCAATTATCACAAAATCTATCTAAGTTAGCGTTACAAATTTTGGTATGGAGGAAGCACATTGGGATGCCCATCGAATAAAATATTCATGCTATCAACAATACATAATGAACTTGAGTAATTGTCGTTAATTAGTGACCACTTACGAGGCAATTCTTGGTCACTCAAATGATTGATGAAAATGCATACATTTTGTAAGCACATTATTAATATAAGTTATTAAACTAATTAGATAAAGAATTTATTTATATATATAGCTAATCAAACACTGTATTTAGTTTTTTTAAGGAAGAATGCAATTGTTTTCAACATAATAGCTTTACTTAATAAAACTTAGCCAAAATACTTTTTATACACTTTGCATACAATAGCTACAGCTTTTATATCTGTTGTGAATGAATCTTCACCTACCAAATAAATAGGTCCATAAAAAATATGGTGCACATGCACCATACACACTGAGCACATGCTTCTGTCTGTTATGAACAGGTTAAGGTGAACAGTTAAGTGAATAGTACAATGCAGTTACAATTAAGCATTTTTCTTAGTATAATTAAGAATAATTATTAAAACTTATAAAATAATTGGATGAAATTTAACAAAGAAAAATTCAGTATATTGTATACTTATCATTAACAGATAAGAATGTTACATTGCGGTTACAGTTAACTTTGCAGTTAAGGCTCACAGAGTTACATATAGTTTAAATCAATAACATATGTCAATAATAGGTGAAATAATAATCCATAAATATTAAAAAAAGGACTGACCAGGAATTACCCCACTGACCAAGAATTACCCCAGTAGCGAGGGGCATTATTTGGAGCCTTCCTGCAAATTATTCAAAACAATAATGGTAAATCCAAAACTATTTTTCAGTAACTGACATGGTACCTAATTCAACCAAAAAAACGAAAAAGAAAAATATTCAGAAGTTTGAGTTTGATCACGATCTTTGTACAAATGTATCAAAACTAAGGCCAATCTTGTTTTACGAAATTTAACAAGCGATTTTAAAAATAGTTTTTTTTCAAACTAAATACACAGTCAACTCATAATTAAGTAATGAATTGCAATGAAGATAGTTCAGAGTACCTCTGTGATTTTTTTCATTTTGCTCAAGGATTATTAAGACATAAAAAGGACTGTGACCAGGAATTACCCCAGAAACTTGCTGACCAGGAATTGCCCAGGGTGACCCTATTTGGTAGCGTTAACCCTCTGACTGCTCAATTTTCTTTACAGATTCTTTAAAAATAAGCATATTTTTTATGTATGAAAAACGAATATAAAATTTATGTACTAAATTTACACATATTACGTTAGAAACTATCCTTAATATGATAAATCTTGCAACAAGATACAAGAAAAGTTCTACCTTCATGTTCTTTACACCGAATTGGAACAACAATACTATTTTTTTTTCCAATTTTTGAGCAATAAAAACCACACTTTCGATGAAATCCTTTCCTTACTAAATTCGGGCGGGTATCCGGGAGGTATCGGGCTTGTAAAATGGCCGAGCGGTCTGTGCAAATGCTTCAGAAAATTCATTGCTGACTGCTGACATTTAAACGATGGAATTGCGGAATAAGATTTTAAATTACGTTGTGCACGTGAAAATCGCGGGATGAGCAAATTTTGTAACTTCTACGTTGCCCGTGGAAATCGCGGGATAAGCAACCAGAGGGTTAATGGGCGCTGCAGTTTGTTCAAAATTGAAGCTCTAAAAACACAATTTTAAACGATTTTCGATGTTTTTAGGTGTTTGGAGGCTCTTCCTTCCTGGAAAGTTAAGAATTTGAAGTCTACGAAAAGAAATTTGAGATGCTCCAAAATGAGTATGGCGGGGAACAGGACTTCGGTGGAGTAACATTTTGAGCACGTTATTATTTTCAGATGAACTAGAAAAAAAGAAGAAATAAGGAGGTTCAAGGAAAAAGGAGGTTCAAGGAAAAGGAGGGGGGGGGCGGAACGCAATTAGTTAATCAAAAATCTGCAGCTGTAAAAAATCTAGATGCTGAAATTTGTTTTTGAAAGAAATTAAGATTTCTCCCAACATTTTTTTGTTCTCATCAAAATCCCTTAGTTTTTCCAAGACACGCTCTTTTTTCTTCTCTTCAATGATAAACAATATTAAGAAAATAAAAACAGCAATTCAGCATTCTAAGGAGGGCCCATTCCTTGGTTGCGCTACTGTGACAAACTTCTTTCATACATAATAGAAAAAATATACGATTTTTGAAATTTTAAAATAATTTAACTGATTACCATGCTACAGTTTTCGGACCCTGCATGAAATTGTTAGTACAGCAGTAATTAAAAAAAATCTCCTCATAGACCTGAGGGAAAAAAGAGGAGTGCGTTTTTCAGAGGGAAAAAAACATATTTGTCGCAATAACATGAATTTCATGAGAAGAAGTATTCTAACAAGAGCAACAATAAGGCTGCAGGGCACTGTTAAGTTAGAAGGGCGCAATAAACACACAACGGGGCGCTAAAAAATTAACACTATAACTGGTAAGAGATGTTTGTCCCTGACTTTAGACTGAACGAACTCTTAGTTTTTTTTTTCTATTTTTCAAAATATCTTTTTAAGTTTTTTTCAAAATTCACTGCCGCAAAAACGGACCTTACATGAAATTGTTAGCCATACAGCAGTAATTTAAAAAAATCTACTTATTGACCTGGGGGGAAAAAAGGAGTTCGTTTTTCAGAAAAAAAGACATATTTGTCACGATAACATGAATTTCAGGAGAAGTATTCTAACAAGAGTTACAATTAGGCTGCAAGGCGCTGTAAGCAGTCAAAAGGGCGCAATAAACACACAACCGGGAGCTACAAAATATTAATTATTACTCGTACGAGGTGTTTGTCCCTGACTTTAGACAGAACGAATTCTTAGTTTTTTTTTCTACGTTTCAAAATATCTTTTTAAGTTTTTTCAAAATTTACTATCGCAAAAACTGACCCTAAATGAAATTGTTAGCATACAGCAGTAATTTTTAAAAATCTGCTTATGGACCTGGGGGGGGGGGGGGGGAGAGGAGGGCGTTTTTCAGAGGAAAAAAAAACATTTGTTGCAATAACATGAATTTCATGAGAAGAAGTATGCTAACAAGAACAACAATAAGGATGCAGGCACTGTTAACAGTCAGAAGGGCGCCATAAACACACAACGGGGCGCTGAAAAATTAGCTACATTACTGGTCTGTGGTGTTTGTTCCTGGCTTTAGACTGAACGAACTCGCTTAGTTTTTTTTCCCATGTTTCAAAATCTCTTTTTAAGTCTTTTCAAAATTCAATTCGCAAAAATGCTTGAAACTCTTACCTTAGTATACAGCAGTGTTCTTAAAAACCTCCTTAAAAACGGGTAGGGTGGGGGTTTTAATTAAAATCACGTAAGCCAGCCTTACTGGAGTACTGAAGAAATTCGTAGCATCAGGAATGGAGAGTGGAAAAAAGAAAAAGAACTGCAGACACAGGAACAAAGACTTTTTCTTTTTTTTCAGAAATGTAATGATTTTTTTTTCTTCATAAAAAAAATGTTTAAAAAAAGGTTAATTTTTCCCACGGGAGGGCGCACCGGCCCTGCGGCCGGTTGCCCGGCGGGCCAGTCCGGCCCTGCCTTGTAACGCCGAAACACGTGTCTACGTATTCATGAGTATTTTTCTCTTTTTTGGCGTAGTTATGTTGCTTTAATTTTTAAGCACAAAGATATTTATATTTTCTCCAATAAATTACTTTTGAAAAGATAAAAATTGCCCAGTGTCATCATTGAAGGAAATAAATAAAGTAAAATATTCCCAAAGATAAATAAACCGAGGAATATAATTCCACTCCAATTGACAAATCTGAGAGAATGACTCACAGTTTGCCAATACAATAATTAATTCAAATAACAGGCATAAATAAAAACTAGAGATAACCAAACATCGATGATTTCAGGTAAATTTTTTTTTTCTTCCTCTAATGAAATCGAGAACTCCTGACAACACAAAGAGAGAGACAACCGTCTAGAGTTATCTAAACTTTAAGGAAGTTGTGCATCCCTGATTCTCCATGGGCAGGATGTGATTGGCAAAACCAGAGCTGCCCTGATTAGCGTTGTAGAGCAGAACTATGTCAAAGGAAAAAGTACCTTAGTGTTTTTGGCCCAGCTAATGGTTTGCCACACGCCTTGTTGTTGAAGACGGCTTTTTTTCCGCTTTCTTAACTTCCGATTTCGTTTAGAAACAAAAATTGGTTTTCGACGTGTGTTGATTGCCGTATTTCGCCATATAGAATATGTTTATGCTACTTTCTAAAATCGCAATGTTAAGAAAAAGCAGTTTGCTTGAAAGCATGGTGAGGAGATTTTACGATAAATAATAGCTCTAGCAATTGAAGGGTTTGGAGGATAAAGGAGCTACGTTACATTTTTTGAAAATACAATCTAGACAATAGTAAGCAATGGATACTGGTGAGCAAATAAAACTTGGCACATCAAAAGTAGATGTCATTAGACCAACTTCATACGCACTCTATACGACAAAACAGGAAAACAAAAAAGCTGCAGCAATAAAACTTTGAACTTTCATTACTCGCAATTTGGGTTTTGTTACATAACCCCTTCATCTCCCAAGCCCTTCAATTGATAGGAACTCATTGTCGTAACGGAAGATATGGATTGATCATAGAAATGCTTGAAAATCGTGGGGTGTGACTGCTGTTAGTTCTGCAGCTGTTTTTATTTTACTAAATTTTTAAAGGAATCTTTTATTTATTTATCATTTGATTGGCTGTTCGGTGCTGCCGAAAATGAATGATATTAATTGGTTGAACCTGCTTTCTTCAGTGAGAATAATTCAGTGCTATGCAATAAAAGTCAAAATCATTTTTACAAAACTCTAAACCAGGGGTTCCCAGACTTTTTTCCTCTGTGGACCCCTTGGCGAGTTTTCAAGTTTCTTCGGGGTAATTCTAAAACTCTTCAGGTTGTAATAATTGAACTCCAGTGCTCTTAAACCCCAAATTAGATGGTTAAGTTCCATTATAGATGTTCTAAAATAAGATGAAAGCACGATAGATGGAAATATAATGAGCGATAAATCAGAAATTTACCCTACAGTATGAAGACTTTTTAATATAGATTTTTCAAAACAAAAATAAACTTCTCAAATGTCTGACAGCTTTCTAAAAGATTCAGTTTGACAGTTTTACTGTAATGTAAAAAATTAAAATTGAAATCAAAAGAAAACAGATGAAGAGAAAATCTCTCCATTTTATTTATACTTTCATAATAATAATGGCACAAAACGTAAATCAACAATAACTCAAAACGCATATAATTGAGAATTTTAAGGCATTATTACGAGTGTTGTTTATAGCATTCCCAGGTAGCACAACTAACCTTTAAACGTTTTATAAACGTTTTTCAGCGGTTGTTACAACGTTAATAACCGTTTTACAACCTTTAAAAAACGAAGTGTGCTACTTGGGTTCATTACAAATTGTAGCTGTTGATTCAGGCTGTGACTTAGATTTTTGCAACTAATTGATCCTGGCTCATGGACCCCTATTTGCATCTCATAGGCCCCTAGCTTTCCCCCTCTTTTATATGGACACCTTACAAACTTCGGGCATTTTGGGAACCACTGCTCTAAACCGATCATGAAATTAACAATGAGGTTGAGTAGCTAAGTGTCTCAAGAGCAAGGCGAATCAGTTTGAAAAGCGCTGCATCTCTTATTCACTTCTTAAATTTGCTTAGGAATTAATTAGGGACATCGTAATTCGTATTTTAACTCAAGTTATCGTTAACATCGATTCAATTGCACATCTTGTATAATTTACACAAATTGGTTGTGTAGTCCATTGGAAATGTCGGATAAAATGTACATTTAAAGGGGCAGAGCAAAGTATTGCCCCTCAAATTATATTAATTACAATTTATATTGCTGAATAGAATATGATTCTTAGATTCTTCGTATGCCTTCGGCATACGAAGAATCTAATTTTTAAGTTTCAAGCTTCGAGACACCAGCAGAAGTTAAAACGAAGGCAGTTGTCTTCATTGTACCAGTTAAAAAATAAATGAATAAAAAAAAAAATCCTGTCAAAAATAAGGGAGAGCGAGTCTTAGATATCAAATTTGAATTTCTGTTGAACTTCAAAAGCTAACTAATGACAAATTTGTAGGAGTTCTGAATTCGGTTTCAAAGGTTAAATTTCTGCGAAAAATTATCTTTACAAACAGAAAAATCGATAATTTTCACTCCAACAAGTTGCTCGGACTTTTCAAAAACCGCAAAGTATTTTCCCTTTTGGCTTTAACAAGTTCGGTTTCTTAATAACTTTCGTAGCGATTGAAAATGAGAAAATTTTTGTTTCCTTTTTACTCTCTAAGACTCAATTTTTACTTTTTTATCCAAGTCTCTTTTAAACTAGAGGCAATACGTTTCGTTATTGAGAGGAATAGCTGCAACGAAGAAAATATTAAATAAAAGGGACTTAATTAACATAAATAGGCCGAGCAATAAGTACTTTTTCGTGAAAATATTTTCAAATGTAAGTACATATTTTTTTGAGTGTTTTCAAATTGAAAGTGGTTTAAAAGTCCTTACATCAGTGCAAATTACCGATTTCATATCGCATAAATTAGGTTTTTAAAATCAGACGCAACAAAATACAAATATCTTATGTTATAGAACTAAAAATTTCATTGAACAAACTTCTGATAGATGATTTTCAAAACAATGCATATTGCATATGAATGAGTTTTGCTTTAAACAACGAAGCGTTCGTTCCGCATGACGTACGAAAAGTTACTTTCCCTTTGGCGTTATGGTAATATAAATAAAATGGTAATATAAAAACCAACCCTTTAGGGGGGAAATATCTCTGTTTTGAACAATAATGAAAACAATTCTGAAAATTACTCAGAAAAACAGGTTTAAAATACTTTATTAAGTATTTCGAAGCATTCAATAAAACTAGCAAATGTAGTGAAGTAAATTAAGACAATTAACATACTGAAATATTTATTAAACAGTTTTAAGGAAAAGGGAAAATTTAAAAATGAATAAAGTGTTTTGGATTTTTAAGGAAGATTCAACACACGAGGGAAGTTGCAATACAGAACATTTAGCATTCAATAGATGTGGCTTTTTTTCTTGCTGATTTTTTTTTTATTTGAAACAAATGCATTTTTAAGAGTACTTTGTATCACATTCTTAACTTAAATTTATTTTCAGTAGCAATGAAGTTTCAGTTAGAATTAGCAAAATGAAACTAAACTGAGGACGCAAACACAGTTATCTCCAAAAATACTAGTATTTGAATTTTCTATATTGTTTCAGTGGCAAACTGCGTATGATGTGACTATGCCAACTTATGGACTAGGAGCAAAATTACATAGCAGTAACAAACATAACTATTCATTGAACAATTTAAAGGTAAAAGCAAAGTTCAAAAATTAAATAAGTGTTATTAGTATGATTTGGAATAATTACACTAAGGAAGCTGTAAAGTTCGAAATAAAAAATATTTAAGAAGCTACTAAAAGTTATGGATTATTTAGTTTTTTTCCGATAGGATTTTAGTTTTTGAAAATACCAATGCACAAACATCTTTAAAAAGACTGGATTCCGAAACTTCATTAACGCATTCCTAATAGAAACTTACTTATGAATAATATTGAGATGTTAAACAGACATAATAAACATAAAATTATCCCCACAAGTACTATTTGAATTTATCATACTGTTGCCAGTGGCAAAGTTCATACTATATGAATATAGTATTTTTTGGGAAGAAATATAACAACGCCTTAATTTAATTAACGTATTCTTGAAAGAATTTTGTGATTTAAAATTTGGGAATTAATTTTAAGCCTCTTTAAATCATAGCTTGTAAAATTAAATTAAAATAAGGAACGTAATAAAATATGTGCTCGAACTTCTTTTCTCTTTTCATAAGTGGGCGAAATATTTTGCTCTCAAAATAGATACTTTAACAGCTTGTAAACACATTTTCTTCCTGCATGGAAAAACAATTTATTTAACTTTTTCTACAGATAATATTTAAACCCACGCTCAAATATTTACATAAATAACATAATACAACATATTACGATGCTTATTTTAGAAAGAGGCTAATTTAGTTGTCTCGAGAGAAGTTTTTTTTTTTTTTAACCTTTCTTCTTATGAAAATTAGCTTCACCAGGATTCAAATCATAAGATGTCTCGACGCAAAGCAAGTATGCTAATTCTCTTCAGAATTTCCTTTTCCAGTGTTACTATTTCCTTGAAAAAGAGAGCTTATTATGTTGGCTAAACAAGCTTTGAAAGTAGCTACTTTGCTCGAAACCTTTTTAGCGAAGTTTACTTTCGTCTTTTGAACTTGGAGTAACGCTTTGTTGGAAAAATATTTTTAAGAAAAAAAAAATTACCATAGTTTTCATATAAAAATGATTTACAAATAATGAAGTTTTGGTGCTTTGGCCCCTAATTTTCCGATTTGGGGGAATTTCTCTGAATGGGAAATGAAATTGATTTTGGTTAAATGCGGAAACATATGTTGAAAAAAAATAGTTTTCATCTCAAAAGAACACTTTATTTATACATTTTTGGGATCTGTCGGTTAATTTTATGGTTTTGGGAAATTTTTTTTATAGGAAATGAGCATTATTTTCCGCAAAATCGATCAATTACGTTTTTTTCGATTAAAGATACATGAATGAAATAACTCAAGATAGATGATGGGTCAAAAAGAAAAAAAAAATCATTCCATGAATTTTCTTTCGGCTTACTATTTCCTTGAAATGTAGAGCGTATTGTGTTAGATAAATAAGCCTTGAAAGTGGCTGGTCTCTGTAACTCAAAGTCGTAAGGGACCGGCTAAAAGAATTCGAGTTATTAGTAGTTCGAGATATTACAAGTTCCCACAGCCTTCTCGCGAGTTTGAGACCCAATGAAAACTTCGAGATAAAGGAATATTCGAGTTTTAAGCTTCAACCTATTGAGACTCGACTGTGCTTTGATTGAAGCCTTTTAAATAAAGTACACTTGTGTGCGTCTTTTTGAACTCAGAGCAACAATTTATGGCAAAAATATATTGAAAGAAATAAAGAATGCTTTGTTAATGAATTTTCTATACTACACTGCAAGATTTCTTGATAAAAACATCGTGACGTCAGCGTGACGTTAGCCTATGAAAACCGAGCTAGATAAACCGTCACAGCCTACTTGGCGAATTAGAGGAGATCGCTAACTGCTTGTGAGCTCTTATTGGCTCCGCCCGTTGTGACGTTCAGTGTCAACTTAAGTTGCTGTCTAGTATAATTTTGGGACATTTTTTGTACCTTGGAAATGCGATTAATTTTGGGAATATTTGATTAATTTTTATTTTTAATTTTATTTTTTCTACGTAAGATCTACGTAAACGCTGTTCTTATGTAATCGAGAAATATTTTATTCCCTTTAAATTTGTTTTCGTTTTGAATAAAAATATTTTTACCCGTTCTTCAATTTATACTGTTATTTACGTTTCAGCAGAATAGAACCGCGGACCCCTGGCATTGAGCTCGCGGACCTCCGGCACAACACTTTGGAACACTCTGATGTAGTTTACTGTGGGACTCGAGTGAGTCACCTCCCATTACCAATGCTAAAGAAATATCACTGTGCTACGTATTAAAAAGGAAAGTATTTTTATTCATTCGAAAAGAAAGAATTTATACAAACATCAAATAATTGCATTTCTTAACTTATAATTTTATCCTCGGTAGTTGGGTATTTGTAGGTGTGTCATTAAAATTTTTCTTTGAAACAAAACTGGCTAATAAAGTCAAAAAACATGACTATTCTTTATCAAAAATCTCATAAACTGTTTCAAATTCTTGCGCATCATTCCAGTAAACAATCCGATAAAATCTGCTCTCACATCAGCTGACCGCCAACATTTTTTGGTAAATTTTCAAAAATTTGCAAAAGAGGCCCTTGGACCTCGGTTCGTCCTGAAGAATACCCTCTCCCCAGAAACTCCCGTTTGTTGCACCCCCAGAACTCACAGCCTAAATTCGCATATGTATGCCAGCTGACTTAACATCCACAAGATAACTTTTCTGCATTGCAAAACGTGTTAGGTAGCTCCCGAAACTAGTGCAATTTGTGGCAAAGTTAGAATTTCTAACGTCGTTTTTCTTATTGTTACTTTATCTGTTACCATACTATTACTTTATAGCTCAAAGGTATATTTATTCATTTCTTTATAAATATTCGGTTTTATCAAAAAAAAAAAAAAAAAAAAAAAAAGACGAAAGGTTTGTCTAGATTAATAAAATTAAAATTAGCGATATTTAGTGAACTTTAAATGTGTTGCAATATTTTGTTTTCATTAAATCACGTCGAAGAGAAAAATAAAAAGAAAAAGAAAAGGAAATATATTTTTTAATTCCATCGTATGTGTAAAGAATTTAATATTAAGCGAAATTTAATGCACTGTCAATTCATTGTAGCACTAAACTATTACTGATCTGAATATCACTTAGCATCGAATTAGGACCTGACTTCGCACGCATATATGTAAAAAACGCATGCATAATAATGAATAAATACTCTATATAAGGGTTACTATAAACAGAAGATAACTTTTAAAAACTTTTAAGTCAACTATATCCTAGCCTTTCGAAAAATAATAACATGCTCTCAGCAATAATCTTCACTGTACAAGTCCTGAATATGGGAAAAGTATATGTGAAGAAGCTAAAAATATATCCAACTATAAAAAACATCCATAACCAGTTTCACTTTGTTGTCTATTTCAGTCACATGTTAACCATTTTACCTTCACCCAGTATAACCCTGACTGCAAATGAACTCGGCGAACAAATAGCCGTGCTCTAAAATAAAACAATTGCTCTGCTTTCTTCTCCTGTCCCATATCTATTAACGACAGAACATTAGAAAAGTCCAGAGCACAAACTACCTGTTCGTTGGACGTCGAAATAAATATACCCCGCGAAAAGAAGTAAACCAGATACATTCTCTACAACTAAATGGTGTTTTTTCCCTTTTGTCGTGAAGCGTAGAGATTCCGTGTAGCATAAAGCAAGTAATGCGTTGAATTCAGTTTTTCGACACGCATTAAGTTAATGCTCAGATTATTTAAATCAAGTTGTTTTGGTGGGAAATAAATTCAGAGTTGGAGTAAAATTATGGGATTAAGCTAAACTGATGATGTTGGGTTTTAAAAACTTCCTTTACTTTGTTTTGCTTGAAAGCAACTTTTCAAGCCTTCTCCTTTTCGTTATATTTCTTTCATTTTATGAAGATTCGAAATTCAGGACTATCTGTCATGGTTGGAATGAGCCTCGTGTAAATAATTCTAACACTGTTGTTTCGAGTAAACGAAAGTTTTGTTAATACATTTGCAAAAAATCAAGACTGCTTAAATTTTGATTTCAAGAGCAGGACTTGAATTTAAATAGAGAGTTACCTTTTTAATTATTATGAATCGACTTGTAACTTGTTTTTTAAAAACTTTACGAAGTTTGCACTACTATCATTCTACATTTACGATGGGTTTACTGAGATAAAGTCAAATAAATGCAAGCATTTTTCTAACTTAAAAATCAGCGTCAAATTCTGGCTGTTCGTCCAGTTAGCGGCATGGAAACACTTACATTAATACCATTCTCACTTGAACATTAGTTCAGCGTAGCATATAAACTTGGGACTTTCCAAGGGGGCATTATTATTATTATTACCATTATTATTTTGGTGAAAATGGCACGCTTAGTAGAAAAACTAAAACGAAATTAATCCGTCATTAAGTTGTAGAACTTTTAACTTATACTACTATCATTCAAAACCGTACATTTATCATGAACTACTTGTCTTTTTAAGGTGTGCTCGTTGTTACGTAAATTTAGAAAAAGCTTCGTGAAAGAATCAAAAAACGAATCTAAATGTGCGGAATGTACAAATAACATTTTAGCACGAAACTGGACAATTATTTATCTTTTAGGATTTTTGCTATTTTATTATAGCGCTCTGCAAGGAACATCCGAAGCTTTAAAGCAATTACAGCGAAACTCCGTTATATCAGACCTCGGTATACCGCGGATTCAGCTATACAGCGGGTGGCATCATATACCCTGATCTTTTTAGAAATAGAAAAGTCCATTTTCTTTTGTGCTCAAAGTCTATGTAATCTCATTAGTCTAACTTTTTTCACAATACAATATGAAAACTACTGCATTTCATTTCGAGCTCTTTATGTTTATAGAAAATACAGTAGTTGTCCAAAAATTTAATAATTTTAATCCTATTTAAAGTATACTTACTTCTATTTTGTGAAGGACCGATAGTACTGAACTATACATTACTGTCGTTAATTTACATTTGGTAGAAATAAAGTTTCATTGTGCTGTGATTATTATAACACCCGTGCAAATATTACCGTGGTATAACGGAGCTCTGCTGTGTTGCACTTTCATGCAAAAGTTTTATTTAAGAATAATGTTTCTTGGATTTCGTTTTTGCTTGACACTCTTCGGTTTTTAGACATACATGTATTTAGATTAAATTGATTTCATTTTTTAAGATACGTCTCGTCATTGGACGGATGTCATTAATATTTTCAAATACACTGGTGGTCATCATTAAATTGTTTGGAGGAGGAAGAGGCAATGTTGTATTTTTTGAAAATACAATCTGGACAAAAGTAAGTAACGGATATAAGTAAGCAAATAAAACTTTTAGTACATTAAAAAATAAATGTCATGAGAGTAACTTCATAGGCTTATTTAACGACAAAACCAGAAAACAAAAAAGCTGCAACAACTGCAACAATAAAACTTTGAACTTTAATTACTCTAAATTTGGGTTTTATTACATAACCCCTTCATTTCCTAAGCCCTTCAATTATAAGGACAACAAAAATTCACACAGGAAAAAAGTATTTATGATATAATTCAGAAATGTATGTATATAAAATGGGATTTTATGCTACAAATCCTTAAAGGAAGGCAGAACATATGAAAATATAAATTATAAACGCTCTCCCATAATTAATTACAAAATCATTGTAAAAACTGGACAACATTATAGGGACGACGTGTGTTTTGCTCTGAGTAATACTAAAAGTTGATAATTTCTCACTTTTCTCCAATATATTTTTATCAGTCTTGACTTCATGGAAGTTGAAGAACGTTCTTGGAGTTTTTTATCCTATATTTTTCGATCGAGAAAATGAGTTTTTGCTCTTTTCAATATTGAACGCCCTTTTTCCCTACTCAGTGGGCAAGAATGCCTCACAAAGTTTCCATTAAATTTAGATTAATCCTTTTGACCGGCCAATAAAATAATTTCATAAAATTTACATCAGGCCCTGATTTTAAAATTTGAGAAAGATGTAAATAGACATGTTCCTGATAGGATCAATTTGTCTCTACTTGTAATTAAAGGTGTTCTTGGTTGAAAAAAAAATTTCGCCCATTACATGAACATAAATCTCAAAATTCAGTCTGGTTTGTAGAAACATTTTGAATAGTTTCTGTCTGTTGCAAAGCCTCTTCAAAGCAATACTGAGCCATGTCCAAATGTACGCTTTGATATTTTTTTCCCTACAGAGGTCCATACCAGAAGTAGAAATAAAATATTAAAAAAGCTTTTTAAGTTTAAAGACTATTTCTATCAGCTTGATTCGCACTAAAAAGTATGAAATGAAATAAATATATGAGCGATTCCATACCAAATCACCGAATGGGGGTCGCACGACCGACTCGGATTTTTTTTTAATTTGGTACACAGATTGATGGTATAGAGGTATGAAAAAGCCCAAAAGGAAAGTTACCTGCTCTGCTTATTTTCTGAGATACATGCCCTCAAAGTTTGTCCGCCACGTCAAAATACTAAAAAAGTGATGTTATTTAATCATTTTTTATAAAAAATCGTACTCATGCAAAATAAAAGTGTTAGATATCTATGGAAACTAGTTACTCCAGGCATTCTGAAAAAAAATACTAGAACGTTCATAATGAAAATTGCCAAGGTACAGGGCTCTTTGAAGTTGTCACCACAAAAACTTGATTTTGCAGATTTTGCTAAAATTCAGGCATTTATTACAAAAAAAGACAAACAAAACCAAAGGTTTTCTCACTTTCTGGTAGTGTACAGGTCCTCCCTGTAAATTGCTACGCAATAAATTTTTTGGGTTTCTCACTCCTTCTTGGAAATATTTTAGCTTAAAGATAAGCCGTAAGGCAAAAAATGCGTTTTTGGCCATCTTGGCAGCCATTTTTCTCATAAAGGGGGAGCAGTAGAAACTTTAATTTTTTTTTTAAACAAGCCACTGATATGTTAGCTATTCACAGGAAAAGAGTTTACTTTTGGTTATTTCTCCCATTAAGAGATATCCTGCTGACAGTATATGCATGTTTTTCGCGACGACCATATGCTTTTGTTCCCCCTCTCATGGACTTAAAATTAATTAAACCAAAAAATAATGATATATTTATTATTAGCTGTATTATCTACCCAATATGTCATGAAATTTAATTTATTAAATCATTGAACAATAAATTAGATAATTGATGAAAAAAAGAAAAAGTATTTCTCTGATGCCTGAGCATTATGCATTCATAATTATAAAGCACTAAATACTTTCTTGAGAAATTAATTAACATAAATGAGCTCTAAATAGTTATATTATAAGCAATACCCAATCTTGTGATTGGGATACTCCTGTTTTTAATTGAAGAATTTCTTGAATATCACATGAATATCAGGAAAGAGGTCTTTTCGTTTGATGTAGGATACTTTATGACAAATTTCATTTGATGGGCTACTAACTAAGCATGGTGATAAAGAGCTATTAATTTCATCATCGAATTCCATTTTACCTTATTAACAGTTAAATATTTATAAAATAATTAAATAAATAATTTAATATAAAGCTATGCTTGAAGAATTTAAATTAGTGCAACTAATTTATTCCCATACTGATCTTTACAAAACTGACATGTGTTGAGCACTGATAAGAACTGACAAGAATAAGTTTACTCACTAAAATACTAGTTCA